>CAUYPK010148382.1:0-36712 GCA_963574355.1 Loris lydekkerianus | reverse complement strand
GGGGCCACATCTATGGTGCATATTAGAATGGGTACAGGCGATTGCACTAATGTACACAGCTATGATTTAACAATAAAAAAAAAGAAAAAAATTATAACTGTAGCACTGGAAAATAAAAAAGCAAGATTTTCCACTAACTATGAGAGCACTTATAGTTAGGGAATGGGACAGTGAAGTTTTTTTTTTTTTTTTTAACTCTGTATGGATATTACCCTTTAAGAATATTATACAAACTTTTATTTAGGTTTATAACAAATTATAATAACACAATAACTTATGTTAACTTATTACACAATTTTATAAAACCAAGCCAAAAGGAATGAGATAAATTCAAATATTCAACAATTATGGTTATTTATCTCAAACAATAAGTATTCATTGAACACCAATAGTTGGCTTGGCATGATGATAAGATGAGGTGATTTTTGGTGTAGACACGGAGCTGAAAAAGCAAGTTAACATTTGTCTGGTATAATTTCTTAATTTTGCAGTGGGAAAACTATTTAAGAGGAGATACAAAGCAGGTGCCTGCTTTGCCAGAATCAGAAAATGTTTAGAAGTTAACTGTTGCAGGTGGAATTATAAAAATGCCCCACCCCAAGATTCCTATCTTAGGTTATTTAATCAAACACTAATCTAGATATGTTGTTAAGGGACTTTATAGATAGAATTTAGGTAACTTTAAAACAGGGGGATTATTCTGGGCTATCTAGATGGACCCAATGTACTCACATGAAGTCCAAGAAGAAGATGAAGACTAAAGAGCCAGACAAAGACATGCAGCCGAAGAGGAAGGCTTGAGAGAGGAGATGGGAGGGGGCTTAAATTGTAAGACGGCCTTGTTGGTTTTCCACATGGAGAAAGGGAGCATGAGCCAGAGCCCATGGGGACCCTCTAAAAGGAGTCACCAGCCAACCATCAGCAGGAAAATGAGACCTTCAGTCCTACCACTGTGAGGAGATGGATTCTGCCAACGACCTGAATGAACCTGGAAGGAGATTCTTTCCTAGAACCTCTTGACAGGAGCCTAACCTAACATTTTGTGAAACTCAAGAACTAGTTGGGCCAGTCCAGACAGCCGACTTGCAGAACTTGGAGATAATAATACTGTGTTGTTTTAAGACTCTAAGATTGTGGTAATTATTATGGCAACAATAGAAAATTAATACAAACTCTAAAAATGGAAAAAAAAAAAAAAGTATCCAATGTACTCAGCCCTACTATGAAGCTAAATTACAGCTTTCACATGAAAGCTGTAACCCAACTATAGCACAAGACTATGGGGAAAGGACCAAGGAAGGGAAAGGGAGGGGGGAGGTTTGGGTGGAGGGAGGGTAATGGGTGGGGCCACATCTACGGTGCATCTTAGAATGGGTACAGGCGATTGCACTAATGTACACAGCTATGATTTAACAATAAAAAAAAAGAAAATGTTTATTGAATGAGGGGATGCATTTCTTGAAACTGTTTATAAGACACATCTGATCTTATCATATAGACCAGTGATTCTCAAAATGTGGTCCTTGAATCCACAGTAGTGGCATCACTTGTGAGTCTGTCAGACATGCACATTGAAAGGCTGTGACTCAGCTTAGTGCATCAGAGTCCCTGGGGATGATTCTCAGGCAACTCCAATTTGATGAGCAGCCTAGATGGCTTTTCTGCCTGTTACAATTGAGACTGTATTTTTTTTTTTTAAGTTAGTGCCAGTTTATAAATCTCAAAAACGTGCTTAGCAAAAGAAGCCAAACACAAAAGAGCCCACGTTGAATTATTCTATTTATATGAAGTTCTAGAATAGGCAAAACTGATATACCAATATAGGAAAAATAGAATGGCAGTCACCTGGTGATGAAGAAAGGGTAGGTTTGGTGAGAAAGAAGCGTGGGCAGCTTTCTGAAGTGTTGGAAGTTCCACCTGTAGCTTGATAGAGTGTAGATCATGGGTGTATAACTATGTTGAAACTCATCAAACTGTCTACTTAAGACCTGTGCACTTCACTGCATATAAATGAGAGATCAATGAAAAAATTAAAATGAAACAAAGCAAGGTCATTCTAGGTCCTTCTGTATAAGCATTATCAGCAGGAGATATATTTTATGTTATTTATTTATTTGTTTATTTTTGAGAGAGAGTCTATGTTGCCTTGGGTAGAGAGCTGTGGCGATTCTCTTGTCTCAGGCTCCCAAGTAGCTAGGACTACAGGCGTCCCCCACAACGTCTGGCTATTTTTGTTGTTGTTGTTGTTGTTGTTGTTGTAGTTGTCATTGTTTAGCTGGCCTGGCTGGGTTTGAACCCGCCAGCCTTAGTGTATGTGGCTGATGCTGTGCTACAAACGCCGAGCCAGAAGATACATTTTAACATAGCAATCTTAAGATGGTCTACAGGTCCAGCACGATCTGATCCTTTACCTTCTTTTCTAGCCTCATCTGTTACCACACTCACATTGCTTTTCCAGTTCTTCACTAGCACTGACCTTTCATTTTACCAATGGCATTTGCTGTCCCTCCCTCCCCACATGCCTGCTCTTTGCAAATGCTATTAGTACTCCCTAGATTATTTCTTCTCCTCTTTCACCTGCTTAACTCCCATTCTTCTTTAGTTTCACTCTTCTGTTTCTCAGGGAAACCTTCCCAAGCCTCACTTTGTTATTAATATGTCTATGTCCATGGAGCATTTGTGGGGCTGCTGTGTACTCTTGTGTAGATGGTGCACGGTGACAACTACAGATGAAATTCATTTTGTATTCCCTTTGCAAAGCCTTTGCCATGGAGCAGGGCTGTATGAACCTTAAAGAAGGGGTGCATTTTTCTAATTCACCTAAGACACAGTCTGCTTGCCAACCTGTACCTACTCTGGGCTGTTTCTGCCTGTAGAGGTGTCTTTTAAAAAAACCGCAGAGATATCACAAGGGCTAGCAGCAATCCTAATCTTGAACTTCCCTTCCATACTACTTACCATAGTCTGTAATTTTACCTTTATTTGGTGATTATTTGGTTAATGCTTGTTTCTCATACTAGAAATGATAAGCTCTAAGACAGCAGGAGCCTGTCTGGTTTTGCTTATTATCAAGTCTCTGCAGCACCTGAAACAATGTCGGGCACATAGTGGGTACTCAGTAAATATTTATTAAATTCAGGAGACATTTTTTAACACTGGAAGAATATTAGGCTTTTTGAAGATAAGGACTGTGTCTTATTTTCCCTTCTATTGTCCTCCCCACCCCCTGGAATTACCATACTGCTTTGCACATAAATGGCATTTAGAAATTCTTCCTGATTGATTTTTAAATGTTCAAAGAAGCCATATGATGTTCTGCTCATAGAAAACTAGATCTGCAGGCATATGATTACGTGTTGCATGAGTGATGATGAACAGCTGCTATTTATGAAACAGAAGAGATAAAAATGTTGAATGAATGAGAAATAGACTTCAGTTGAAATGGGAAGGATTTAATTTAGCTTTTGAAACTCATTTCCTGATATGAAGCTTAAAAGATACGAGAGGACGATGCCAAGGAAGGCTGTGAATTTTTCTTTTCTATGCAACTAAAATGATCTTGGGAAAGTTTTCTGAGATAGGTCAACAATTATCTTAAAGGCTAATGAATATTTTTGACTAACTTCTCAACAGTCTAATCAGAGATAGATTTTTTTTTTTAAATAAGATTTTTCTTTTGGGATAATTTTATAGAAAAATTTGCAAAGATAGCACTGAGAGTTCCTGTATTCTTCTCATCAATTTTCCTTCATTGATAACATCTTACATCACCATGATACATTGGTCAAAATTAAAAAACTGAAATGCATGCATTACTATAAATTATTGTCTAGATTTCTTTTGGATTTCTTTCAGTTTTGTCCTCTTTCTGGTTTCAAGGGAGACATATTTTTTATCTTTTTTGATGTTGTATAAAGATTGAGTAATCTGGGACGGCACCTCTGGCTCAAAGGAGTAGGGCGCCAGCCCCATATGCTGTAGGTGGTGGGTTCAAACCCAGCCCTGGCGAAAAACTGCAAAAAAAAAGATTGAGTAGTCTAAAGATCAAATTCTGTGGAAAAAAAAAAATTACATAAATATAGAGATGCCTTGACTTTCCAAGGACTTGCATACTTTGGGCAAATTGTTTAATTATCCTAAATCTTAGTCTCTTCATTTATAGTGATAAGACCACTCCAACTGTAATGGCTGAAATCCTTCACAGGAGAATTCAGTGTTGAGAAACTCATAATTTATTTATTTTTTAGAGATGGGATCTCACTATATTTTCCAGGGCAGACCTTGAACTCCTGGGCTCAAACAATCCTCCCATCTCAGCCTTTGGAGTAGGTGGGACTATAGGCACACACCACTATACTTGACAAAACTTATGATTTTTTTTTTTATAGGAAATTGACTTTTATATTTATTGATACTATAAAAATATTACTCTAAATAGAATACTCATGATATCTCACATACCTTAAATTAATGACAAAGACTTTCTCCTTGACCAAACTTTAGTCTGGTGCTTCTAAGCCCTGTTCTTAACTAGATCTTATCCTTGGGTTCTGTCTTCAGCCTGCCTAGGTCAGTTTGTATCAAGAATTATGCTATCAGTTTAGTGAGAATCCCACAGCCTTAATATTTGGCCTTACTTCAGCAGGAATCCTGTTAAATTTGTTTAGCAAGAATTGCCCACCCTTTATATTCCTCATAGTAATTTTCCAACTGCTGACCTTCCAGCTCTACTCCCTGACTATAAAGCCCGGCTCCTTGCTGTGTTTGGAGTTGAGTCTGACTCTCTTCCCTACTGTGATAGACCTGATAGCTATCAAAATAGTCCTGAGTGAAGTCTTGTTTTAACTGTTTTAACAAGCCTCAAAATAATTTTTTCTTTAACATAGTAATAATATGAACTGATTTCCATTTATCATCCTTGACTCATCAAAAAAATCTAAAAATAATCCCTCCAAATTTAAAGAAGGCTCTTTAAAAATATTTTTGCTTTATTATAATGAATGCTGTAAGGCATTCTCCTCCCATGTGTCCTTTATCCAAATGTTCAGCATTTGTCTAATTTTATGACTGGAAGTTGACTCCCACTTCCCAGCTCCCACTGATCCCACACAGCCAGAGTAATTTTAATTTAAAATGCTTCAGTTGATTATCCTTGACTGGTAGAGCTATATTTCAAAAACATCCTTTCCAACAAAGGGGAGTATATATATCTCTGCCAACGAAATTGTCATACCAAAGCACATCTTTGTATTTTTTTACAGATGAGGTTCTTGGTCTATTATCTAGGCTGCAGTGCAGTGGCATCATCATAGCTCACTGTAGCCTCAACTCCTGGTCTCAAGGGATCCTCCCGCCTCAGCCTCCCAATAGGCTGGGATTATAGGTGCAAGCTACTGCACCTGGTCCAAAGCACAGCTTATTTCCTCAGTAGCTGAATCTATACATACCAGTTTCATCTCTCTCACCAACTGAAGAGTGCTTAGCAGTACTTGGCACATTAGAAGTGTTGAACAAATAACTGCAATTATTAAGACCTGAATTTTAATGTTTTCAGTTTCCTTATTTTTCCCGAGTCTTCATTGCAAAAATTTATTTTGCCCTGCCTTTGTTTTACCTTTCTTTTCTCATTCTTTCCTTACCTCCAAAAGGAAGAGTGACTTGTAATCTGCAGATAATGAAACTGAGGTTCTGGGTGTAAATGCATTATGCAGAAGTAATTTAAGCATACTATTTAATAGAATTTAACGGATGTTGGACTCTAGACAGGTTATGTCTAAAAGAGAAAATACAAGTACTCAGGAAATGATAGGTCCCTTCCTATCTCCTCATTTTTAAAGACGGAGAGGAGACCCAGAAAGATAGTCACAACTGTATTTTACTTTTTATCAACATTCTCCTTTCTCTGCTGCTCAGATACACGTTTATGGTTTAAAGACCTAACAAATCCACATGATTGACCAATGCATCTGGAATCAGTCATGAACCCAGATACTGTAACAGAGACAAATATTTTGGTGAAGTATGTTTTGTTGCCCTCTCCTAAAATTTCATTGTAACTTACGTAAAAAAAAAAAAAAAAAAAAAAAAAAAAATTGTTGGCCGGTTAATTCTCAACAGTCTTCTATACAGTTGGAGATGACCACTAGATTATAGGCCTTGGCACTGTTCAGAGTTTAATAATCCTTTACCAGTTAAAAAGAGCACTTCCGCTGCAATCAGGTAATTTTAGGATATTTCTATTTAAACCTCAACCTTGGCAACAACTGGATAATCATTCACTGAAATAAAGATTCATCAGAATAAACGACAAAAATTTAGGGCGCGACCAAAGACTGTAACTTGGAAGTGCTTAGAATTCCAACCCGGGTTACAGAAACCCAGGAGAAGACTAGTCGGTTCAGCAAACAAGAATTCGAAAAGGGGAGGGGCTTGGAGGAGGCGGGTCCCGACTGCCCAGCGCGAGAATACACTCGGAGCATGCGCATCTCCTGATGGGTACTTCCCATTTGCTAGATGGGGGAGGCAAGTGGGAAACGGTCTACGTTATTTGAGTTAACGCCCTCAAAAAAGAATTAAGTTACGATTAGCTCTGTAACTGCTTTAATGAATTATCCTCCAAGTTCAAGATCAAGGACACTTGGTATACACAGTTAAAGCAAGAAGTGACTTCTCGTATCTTCCCCCGACCACTGGGACATCGGTGGTCTAGTCCATTCCACAGACTTTCGCTCCCTAGCAGCGGGTCGCAGATCGAAGGATTGGGCCAATTGCGTCTGAAACGTCTTTGGAAGGAGAAAGGGGGTGAGGGAGCATCCCTTTAAGTTCCGCCTCTTCTTTTTGAGGCGGTGGTGAGGAAAGGAGACATACGAAATACTACCCTCTTAAACCAACGGATCATACATCTCCGCGCAAACTGCCGGGAGGGCGGCGGGAAAAGGGCAAGACGGGAGTAGGGAAAGGGAAGGAGCCAGGAAGACGCGCGGTAGGGCGCGCGTGCGCGCCCCTTTTTCAGCAGTGTGGCGGGGTCGCACGCACGCCCGCCTCGGCGGCTGGGCGCGATTTGCGACAGTGGGGGAAGCGGTGGCGGTGGCGGCGGCAGTGGCAACTTTGCGGCAAGCTCTGGCCGGGCTTGCTTGACGGCGGTGTGGCGGAGGCCCCGCCCGAGGCGGCAGGAACCTGGAGGGAGGCGGAGGAATATGTCCGAGAGGGAAGTGGCGACTGCGCCGGCGGGAACAGACATGCCTGCAGCCAAGAAGCAGAAGCTGAGCAGCGATGAGAACAGCAACCCCGACCTCTCTGGAGACGAGAATGTGAGTGCAGCCCCTAACAGTCACGGAACTCTGGAGTGAAAGTTTTAAGCGTTTTTAAAACTGTAGTCGGGGGGGCGGGCGGGCGGTTGTGGGGGGAGGGAGAGGTGTCACTCTATCCTTAGGAAAACGCGGGCGTGCTAGAGAAAATCGAACTTGTCTTTTGGGAATATTGAGCTGGAGCCGAGACCAAGCAGAAACTTGGCGAAGGAGAGTGATTTAAGTGGTTGCGTGCGTCTGAGTGGTTTGCTCTGAAGTCCTTTTGCATGTGATGGGGGAGTGTTTGAGCCTTTCCGAGGTTTAGCGGATCTGAGGTTCCAGTAGTTTAAAAGGCTTGTTAGAGATTTCTCTAAGAAAGTTGGACGGAGGGGGCGGAGTTGGTTAGAGACCCTATTAAAAGAGTTTAGGAACTGTGTCACTCTTAGAAGCCCTGTGGAATGTCCAGGATGGAAAGCGTAGATCTTAGATTTATGCAGTTTGGGAGGGTTTATAAAAGGGGACTTTGTGTCTACTTCCATCTTATCCGTGGAGATTGCGTTTTCTGTAGGAGATGCACAATTGAAGAGGGTCGTCTTGTGACTGGGAGGGGGAACCACCTTTAAGGGAGGTATGCGAGAGGACGGCTTCACCTTTGAAAGTTTTTAATTACGGTAAAAGGGAACGACATGAAAGGTTGTAGGCAGCAGTGGTAAAGGCATATATACTATATGTAAGAGTAGGCTAGTGTAAGGTGTTTTGGAATCAGATTTTTTAAAACTCTGAAATGGATATTTGTAATCATCCTGTCCCAAAAGTTAACCCAGCTGTGTTAAAGTGATTGGTTAGTAATAGCTGAATTGACATTAATAATTTGTCAGTTTCGTATTTTAGGTTGATACCCAACAACGTCAACGAAATGTCTTGATAGTTTACTCATAGATATTCCAAAATGTGAGCTCGCTTCTGATGATACGTGGCAACAAGTTGTGAACATCTTTTTAAAGTCTTTAAAATATTTTAGAAAAGTTGGGAAGTTTCGTTTTCTCAATTTGGCTAGTTTTAGGAATAAATGTTATATCTTCTAGATTCTGCACTGAAGCATATGTATGCCTGATGTCATGACCAAGATTCTCCCCAAAGAAATGGGAAAAGATTCTTTTTGCATAGAGAAGAAAGATGTTTCAGGAATTATCGGTTTGTGGGATCTTAGACTTGAAATTTTTGGAGATCCAGAGTATGTTAAATGCTACTTTAAGCCCCATTTTAAAATTCTGTTTCCGCTCCCCAATCTCAACTATATATCGGAATGTAAAATATTTCCCCTCTTCATTTCAGTCCGTGGAGACTGTTAATTTTGTGTATTTTTGCATTTGCTTAATCTCTAAGCAGATTAAGAGTATTAATTAAGAGTACAGTTAATGGCATTTATTTCGTGGGGTATTTGTGAGGATTATATGGGTTAATGTAGGTAAATAGCTTAAAAGACTGCCTCTCCCATAGTACGTACTATACAGATATTAATTATTTATAATAATTGCTATTATTTTTGATTACATAGAATGTAGTATTTATGTTTTTGGCCCTTTCACATATGAAATCAGGGATGATACAATGAAAATGTTAAACCTATTTAGAGGAGGAAAATTTCAGAAGGGACAGAATAAATGGAAAGATTATTTTCTTTTTTCAGACCCTTAAAAAGGAATATATTCTTTAGTGCAATTTTAAAGCTATTCAAAACCAAATGACTGGATTAGCCTTTGTTTTGGTTCCTCCATTTGGATAGACTTAACTCTTGTGTACATGCCTTGGAAGCCTTAATCCTGTGGAGCCTTCTCAGAGTAAGTTTTTTTTTTCCTTTTTTGAGACAGTCTCAAGTTGTTGCCCTGGGTAGAGTGCCATGGCGTCACAGCTCACAGAAACCTCCAACTCTTGGGCTTAAGCAATTCTTTTGCCTCAGCTTCCCAAGGAGCTGGGACTAGAGGCGCCCGCCACAATGCCCAGCTATTTTTTGGTTGCAGTTGTCATTGTTATTTGGAAGGCCGGGGCTGGATTCGAACCCTCCAGCTCCACTTGAGCTACAGGCGCCGAGCCTCAGGGTAACATTTTAAAGTGTGTGAAATACATTATATAAGGTTACAAACAAAATCAAATCATAAAATTGTATGATTTATTTGTTTGAGAGTAAAGAGAAGAAAGTAGAGAAGACTGAATAAAAATGAGTTGAGAAAAAACTAACCAGAACAGTAGTTTTACTCTTGAGGGAGCTGAATATCGACAAAAGGCTCAAAGCAAACAGGAAGAAGAATGTGGTTTTGAGTTGGAGTTAAGGTAACCTGAGCATTTACCGCTGTTACAGTCAAAGTATATCTATAAGAACACATCTTAAACTTACTGTATGTGTTGTCTGCCATTTTATCAAACTTTTTGAGATTATATGACCCTGGAGTAGTTAGCTCCTGGAAGAGTACTAATGTTTGAGGTGATGGTAAAATCAGAAAGCTAAATCTGGAGACTTCTTTTTGCTTAAGTAACCTGTGGCAAGGTTGAGGGATGAATTACTCTCCCTTGAATCTGTTTCTTTGTTGGGCAAATGAAGATGGTTTGCCATATCTGTTGCTTAGTAAGTATCTTTCCTTACTGTGAGAAGAGGGTGTATAGTGGGAGTCAGTATGTACACATATTAGACATTCAGCAAAGAGTTGATTTTAATTTAAAGATAAAATAACATTGTGACTATTACATTTTCGTTTGATTCCATCTTGATTTGCTTTTGGAGGAGGTGGGTAACTTAAGTGGTCAGAAGTAAAATATGCAGTGTGCCCATTGACTGTGTTTTGTGTGGCCTGTTGATTGGCAGCTCATTGTTCAGCTAGACTAAAGAGGTTGGTATAGAAATGTCTGAGAGTTTCATTATTTCATTTCTCTAGGGTCAAAAGATATTTTTTCAGAAAAAAGATAAGTGAACACGTTAAAAGTTTTGTTTTACTCATATGAGGAAACCAGGCAAATGTTATACAGTAACTGGTTAACCACAAAAGTCAAAACGGTACAAATTTACATGGAGTAAAGGAATATAGAGATGAGCTGGAGACAAAAACTTTTTTTTCCATTAAGTGAGGGAAGAAATTTTGAATCTCTACTGGGGGGACAAAATTTGCATGTCTATCAGTTATCTAGAATTTAAGACGAGTTTTTAAGGTGGCTTTGTAATTTGATAACTTGGAAGGGTGTGCTATAGATAACACGTAGATTTCCATTAAGACACAAGTTTTCTACAGTTGATTTTAACTGAGTACAACTGAAAGGCAGGGAGAAAAGATAAACATTTCACATTTTCTCTTTCTATAAAGAATTATTACATTTACATTAAATTACAGTTCAAATATTTGTTAAGTGCCTACTTCATGTCACTCATCACTTTTTTTTATAGTATATAATCATATGTTTCAGATAGTGTACTTTTTAAAAAAGCCTGTCATTTAGAATCATCTGAGGTTGTATAAACACCCATGAACTATATAATGCTATATTGTTTTTAAGTGAATTAATATGACTTTATATACCTTTTGACACTCTTATGTTTAACCTTTTGTAGTATCATAAAACGAACTTTAGGAAGTGGTGATTTAGAAATAGTCCCTAAAGTAATGTTTCTTAGACTGTGTTCTAACATATTAATGGGTATTTTCATGGAAAAAAGGTTTCCTCTAGAAAATTTCAGAACTGCTGCCCTAAAGTCATAGATTTAAATGTATCTTTTTAGTCCAAAGAAGACATTGGAATCTGTAATCAAAGGAGATAGAGAAATCATCTGAGATTAGAGAGCCATTGATATGCCTTCTGCACTGGAGATAAGGCATAAAGGAGAATTTTATGCAGTCCTGTCTGTATTCAGAAGGATTTTAACTATTGAGTGTCTCTGGAGTTCTAATGTACGAGTATTATTATTACTTTAGAACTGTGAGGCAAATTTCACTTGTAAATAGTATAGAATATGTAGGACTTTAAAAAAAATCCCATTGTATCTAAAAATAGCCGGGCGTTGTGGCAGATGCCTGTAGTCCCAGCTACTCAGGAGGCTGAGACTGGAGAATCACTGGAGCATAAGAGTTAGAGGTTGCTGTGAGCTGTGACATCAAGGCACTCTACCAGGGGTGAGAAAGTGAGACTTGGTCTCAAAAAAAAAAAAAAAAAAAAAAAAAATCCCAATGATTTGTGTTATAAATTAGCAGAATTTGAGTAATAAGATTTTTTATTAATAAAACTTCTAAGGTAGGAACCATTAACACTCCTGCTTTGCAGTTTTTTGTTTGTTTGTTTGTTTGGGTTTTTTTTTTGGCTGGGCCTGGGTTTGAACCCACCCCACTCTGTTAAGCCACAGGCACCGCCAGCCCTGGCCAAACATTCCTGCTTTGAACACTTAGGTGCCTACTCAGGTGCTTCAGACTGGGCAACTTAGTCAAAGAAATTATGAAGATATGTATATCAGTCTCATTTAGAAGTCACAGCTTTGAGTTTGAATTCTAGCAACCCCTGCCAGCAACCAGTTGGTCTGTCTAAACAACACTTCCTTATCTTAGAGCTGTAAAGATTAAATGATCCTGTGCATTAAAGTGACTGGCACAGACTATTATTCTCATTAGCATTTTGTTTTCATTTTTGCTATGAAATATAAAATATCTGCAAGATTCTAATGTGTACCTGGATTACTTTTTGTCTTTATTTTGCAAAAATTCTTTCTTTTAGGTCAGTCAGCATTTTCCCAGGACAAAGTTATTTCCTGCTAAATACAATATTGTTTCATATAATTTTTCCTAATTTACTGCTTACAGGATGATGCTGTCAGTATAGAAAGTGGTACAAACACTGAACGCCCCGATACACCTACAAACACACCAAATGCACCTGGAAGGAAAAGTTGGGGAAAGGGAAAATGGAAGTCAAAGAAATGCAAATATTCTTTCAAATGTGTAAATAGCCTCAAGGTATGTGCAAAAAGATCCTGTGGGCTTAATGCTAGGCTTCAGAACTATTTCTCAGTGGCACACATTTTATACTGAAAGTTTTAATGTTACAGTATTTTGAAGGGGTTGTTTTTATGTGGCTCAGACTGCATATTTATTATAGGCCATCATGTTTAGTTTTCCTGGTTTTGATTTTTGTTTTAATTTAAATGTGTGACACTGAGTATTGCTGAATGTTTTTGCTGTACTGTTTGTATTCAAATAAAAGGTTTTGGGAAATGTTACCCTTCATGAGCCACTTCTGGCACCAGTTATTAAAAAGAACTCAATGTGACCTATTAACTTTGAGTCAGTAAATTGAAACAGATGTCTTACTTTGTACAGTTTTTTAAATTTAACTTTTGTCACTTTTTTTTTTAATTGTTTTCAAAGAAAAAGGCATACACATTTCAAAACTTAATATTTGGGGGTAAAGGGTTTATTTAAATTGCTGTCTTCAGTAATATTTTTATTTATGTTATAAAAAGGATTACTGTTCGAATGTTTTCTTTTATTGTCACTTTTTCAAAAATTTGGAGTCATTCTATACTAAGAAAATATACATTACATTATCCTATGCATATGCAAGTTAAAACATTTTCTGATTATCTAAATATGCTTTTCATAGTCTTGGGAAAGCATATGACTTATATGACAAGAAGCTATGACTATTGACAATTTTCCTGCTCAGTGTGTCAATTTATACACCTGTGAAAGGAGAGAAATTAATCTCAGCATATTAAAAAAAAGTGTCAGTTATAGTTTGAGGTTAATGTTTATTTGTATTAGCCTACTTCTTTCAGGTACTATATCTGGAAGATGTTTTTAAGTACTACCGTATATACTCGAGTATAAGCCGAGTTTTTCCCGGTACAAAATTTGTGCCAAGTTCGGGTTTTTCGGCACAAATTTTGTGCTGAAAAAAAAACTTGGCTTATACTCGAGTATATACGGTAAGTATGTCAAAAGCTTAAAGCTGTGTCTTTTCAAAAGATAAGAAAATGAAAGTTGTGGCTAGGCATGAGAGCTCACACCTGTAATCCCAGCATGTTGGGAGGCCTATGTGGGAGGGAGGAATGCTTGAACTCAGGAGTTGGAGACCAACTGGAACTAAAGTGAGACCATTTCTACAAAATATAGAAAAAATTAACTGGATGTGGGTGGTGCATGCCTGTAGTCCCAGCTGCTTGGAAGGTTGAAGAAGGAGGATCACTTGAGCTCAGGAGTTTGAGGTCCCTCTGATGATGCCACTGCCCTCTAGCTGGGCAATAGAGCAGACTCCATCTCAAAAAAAATAAAATAAAGAAAATGAAAGTTGTTACTTTAGAAAGTGAAAATAGTACCTTGAGGTGAAAATTTAGTGTTAAATGCCAGGAGATTACCAGTAAAATCCTAAAGCTGAAAAATAACTTTGTTAGCAAAAGTAAATAATTTTGGGAGGTATATTTCCTCCTAGTCTTCTGTGATTGTGAACTTACACTGTTCTACACCTCCCTTCTGTTTAAGTACTCTTGTTCATTATACTTACTGGGATATTTTTCTTTTAAGACCCAAATTTAAGGTTATTTAAAATTGTTAGTATAGGACTAACAAAAAGAAGTAATTTGAGTGCTTTCTGGTATGTTTCACCTTACAAGGGAAAAATTGAGACTAATAAAATTTAGTGAATGCCAAAGAAACTGTATTACCTCTTTAAGGCCCTTTATTAGTTTCTTATTTCAGAAAAATAAACTGTATTCTTAGGGCCCAAGAAGTTAAACGTGTCTGCCAAAATTACTCAGTTTATTGTGAATTAAAAGAATATGATTGAGTTTAGGAAAATAAAAGGCAAATGTCAAAGTATTTTCATGGGTAAGTGGTTAACCGGTAATTTAAGCTTTTTTTTTTGGGGGTGGGGGGGGAGACAGAGTCTTTCTCTGTTGCCCTAGCTAGAGTGCAGTGGCATCATGATAGCTCACTGTAACCTCAAACCTAGACTCAAACAGTCCTCCTGCTTCAGCTTCCTAAGTAGCTGGGACTACAGGTGAGTACCACCCTGCCAAGCTAATTATTTCTATTTTTAGTAGAGATAGCATCTCCATCTTCCTCAGACTAGTTTTGAACTCCTGACCTTATGTTATCTTCCACCTCAGCTTTCCAGAGTGCTAGGATGAGTCACCGTGCCTGGCCTGATTTAAGCTTTTGATTATTAGAAAACATTATCTTTTACAATATTTTAAAATGTCAACACTAAACTAGTGATACACAAAATAATGGATTGCTTTTAAAAAAAAATTAGAAGGGGCAAAGTTAGTTTACTACCATTTTTTGGTCTCTAAAATACTTTAATTCTTCTTATTTCATGATTATTTTATAGGAAGATCATAACCAACCATTGTTTGGAGTTCAGTTTAACTGGCACAGTAAAGAAGGAGATCCATTAGTATTTGCAACTGTAGGAAGCAACAGAGTGAGTGTTAAGGGGTCTGTTTTGTATTTGGCTTGATTATCTGATCTTGTGTTAATATAACATTGAAATGGAATGATTTCACTATAGATTTTGTATAGCTGGCTTAACGATATGATTGTGTAAGAGTGAAGTTTTCTAGAAATTGACAAAACTAGTATTACAACTGAAAATACCTCTTAATATTATTCTCAATTCATGAAAAGATTTTATCGTTGGATTTGTCTTTATAAATATTTTGAGTTGTTGAAAGAATTGACTTTTCCTCTTTTTTAAAGTGTTTTGTTATTTATCATTCAAATAGGACAAGAAGTCTGAAATTTCAAAAACGACAAAAGTGTTGGCTTGGTGCCTGTAGCTCAGGCGGCTAGGGCGCCAGCCACATACACTGGAGCTGACAGGTTCAAATCCAGCCTGGGCCAAAAAAATAGCTGGTGGTGGGCACCTGTAGTCCCGGTTAGTTGAGAGGCTGAGGCAAGAGAATCACTTGGGCCCAGGAGTTTGAGGTTGCTGTGAGCTTTGATTCCATAGCACTTTATCCAGGGCGACAGCTTGAGACTCTGTCTCAAAAAAAAAAAAAAAAAAAAAAGACAACAGTGTTTTAATTATTTACAATAAATATTTGAGTTTGTTTTTAAGGAAACCAAAACTATTTTGAATTAAGAGTGATAAGTGAAGAGGGTCATGCTGGCACATTTTTAAAATAATCTATTGGCTGGGTACGGTGGCTCATGCCTATAATCCCAGCACTTCAAAGGCTGAGGTGGGTGGATTGCCTGAGCTCATGAGTCTGAAAACAGCTTGAGCAAGAGAAGACCCATCTGTAAAAAATAGCCAGGCATTGTGATAGGCGCCTTTAGTCTCAACTACTTCGGAGGCTGAGGCAAGAGAATCGCTTAAACCCAAAAGCTTGAGGTTGCTGTGAGCTATAATATGACGCCATAGCACTTGACCAAAGGTGACAAAATGAGACTCTGTCTCAGAAACAAAACAATTAAATTTTTAATTAAACTGGGGCAGAGCTGAAGGAGTGCTTATATTCATTTATTTATTCCATTCACTTCTAAATAGGTGGAGAACAAGATTTCTTAGGGCTTTCCAGGAAATCTTTAAGTTTTCTATTTAAAGTTGAAATCATCTCAGGGAAAAATTGTCCTCTTAAGTCTTTGTAAGTTAACATTCTGGTTACTTGTTGATACTACATTAGGAATTAAAAGGAATAGCATAGAAATAGGTTGGTGTACTCAGAAAAAATGATGTGAAGGAAATGGATTAATTGGATATGAGTTGACCACAAATAAAGGTCACTTCTATTCTCAGCCAAACAGGGTATAAGGTGAATGTGAGAGATGTTCCGTAAGTTACTTTAATTGAATAGAATACAGTTTTATGCTTCTTTAGTAATTGTGCTAAGATTCTTAAAGAAATAAAAGGACATGGTTTCTAATGCATGCTACTTGTTCCCTATATTCATTTTTATTTCTTAATGTTGATATTCTTCTAGACTCACATCAAAATTAAATTGATAGTAGGGGAGTTGTCCATTTAGTAGTTTTCAAATGTCAGCATATTTTCAAGGATTTTTTTTTTTTTTTTCCTTTTCTAAAAGTTTGAGGATTCTGGTAATACATACTCATCCTTCCTAGGCTAGATCTTTTTTATTCATGTTTTCTAAAATGTAAAATTTGGTTTTAGTTAGTTTTTTCCTGTACACTCTTTAAAGGGTGTTTTGATAACATTTAAGGTCTGGCACCTTTACAATTTGAAAAGTCTTTGAAATTCTATGTGTTTGAAAATTACCAGTGAAGTTGGTAACATGGGATAACTGCCTTTTTTTGTTTTTTAAGTGTTCGGCTAAATGTAAGTTGTTTGATATGTAGCCTTCTTACAGTTGTTTAGCTCCTAAATTTATTGAAAAAAACAATTCAGATGAAGCGTAATACAGTTTCGAGAAAAAAAATTGATGTTATTTTTTTTCCTACTTGGGAATATAGCCCATTAATTAAATTTGAATCCACCTTTAAGACACAATCTTCTAAACTTTATAGATTTAATATTGTAAGCTTTATAAGATTTAACCTTGTAAACCTAATCTTATAACCTTGTAAACCTAAGATTAGGCTTGGGTATAGTAGTACCGGAATTGGTGTGCTTTGTGCTTCATTATGCTTATTACAACATTCTGAGCGTTTTAACAACAACAACAACAAAAATCCCTGTTCTCAATTAAAGTGACAATAAAGGCTGTTACATAGTTTATTGAATTATAAAAAGTCTTGCTTTTAGGATTTCTTTAAAAAAGAAAAGGAAAACTTGGGGGGGAGGGAGAGAAAAGGAAAATGTAATTGTCTCCTAGGACATAACCTAGTTAACAGCCATATGACAAATATTTTTAGAATATTAATGTAGAGACTATTTTATGAATTGATAGACTATGATGATATATAAAATCTTAGAGTTCTTTTATACTGTTACAAAATGTTAACAGGCTTTTGCTAAGGTGACTAAGTTATAAGAAAAATTGAAATTTATAAAAGTTTAGGATTGCAAAATTTCAGTTGGTGTGCATATTTTCAGTTTTATGATATGCCACAAATGAAAAAGACCACCATACATAGAAAGTTAATATTTGATTAGCTGTACCCATGAAAAATAATTCATTTTTAGGCAAATTGTAGACTTGCTTATATGTAATTGCTCTAAAACTACCCAAAGACTTTTATTATTAATTTAAAAGATTATAAACCACAGTTACTTTGGGATGTTCAACTTTATTCATTTTGAAGAGTTGGTGCAATTATGTGGATGAAATGTAGATTTAAAATATTAGAATTATTACTGCTACTATATATATATATATATTTTTTTTTTTTTGTAGAGACAGAGTCTTACTTTATTGCCCTCGGTAGAGTGCTGTGACATCACAGCTCACAGCAACCTCCAACTCTTGGGCTTAGGCGATTCTTCTGCCTCAGCCTCCCGAGTAGCTGGGACTACAGACACCTACCACAACGCCCGGCTATTTTTTGTTGCAATTTGGCCAGGGTGGGGTTGGAACCCACCACCCTTGGTATATGGGGCCAGCGCCCTGCCCACTGAGCCACAGGTGCTGCCCTATTGCTACAATATTTAATATATTCTGGGTATTATGTAAAACATTAGGCTTTGTAATGGCTTCCTTAAGCTTAAAATAGTTTTTAAGGCAATAGTTTAAGTAGTGTACTTAAGATACAGTTGTGAGTAAAATATGTTTAAAAGTAAAACAGTGTGTTTCTATACTTGATGAAACTTACTGTATTTTGTTTTCATTAGGTTACCTTATATGAGTGTCATTCACAAGGAGAAATCCGGTTGTTGCAATCTTATGTGGATGCTGATGTATCCTTTCCTGGGTTTTTATTATCTCTGGTTAAATATATTCATTTCCAATAAGTGCACTAAAACTTTTCTAAATTAATTTCCTAAAGTTCTTGTTCTTTTTTAACTTTAACCAGTGCTATGTTTTCACCACCTCTGCCACCTCAGATCTTTACTAATACTATCACCATCACCTAAGAGAATCCTGGTATCTAGTTTTTCTGATCCTTAGAAATTTATTGTGGGGTGGCTGTACTGAGTGGGTGCTGATGGCGGGAGATCGGAGCATTAGAAATCTAGTAATAGAAAATGTTAGTAGAGATTAGCTAAAATAGCTAGTTTCTTTGACCTTGCCTAGAATTTATCATTTCATAATTATAATGATGAACTTGAATTGATCAGAAGCTGTGACTGGTAGTCATTCCAAGTATTTGATTAAGAAAGCTTGGGGATGGTATATAAAACCAGTGTATGGTGCCCCCAGGATCGCATTAATGTACACAGCTATAATTTAATAAAAAAAAGAAAGAAAGAAAAGCAAGCTTGGGGGAGGGGGCAGGCACGGTGGCTCACATCTGTAATCTGAGCACTCTGGGAGGCCAATGTGGGTGGATTGCCTGAGACCACTCCTAGAGTGCTAGGAAGTCCCTAGAGTGGGACTTCATTTCTAAAAAAAAAAAAAAATTAATAGCCAGGTATTATGGTGGGTGCCTATAGTTCCAGCTACTTGGGAGGCTGAGGCAGAAGGATTGCTTGAGCCCAATAGTTTGAGGTTGCTACTGAGGGTAACAAAGTAAGACTCTGTCTCCAAAAAAGGAAAAAGGAAAGGAAGCTTAGGGGTAAAAATAAATGCACAGCTTAGGAAATAAAACATTGCAAGTTTGAGTTAATAAAAAAAGGAAAAAATTTGAAAAGCGAGAAGTTTAGAGCAGCTAAAGCTAGGTAGTAAGATATTTCTTCCAGATCCGTTTGAAGACCTAGCAAACAAGACAAGGCAAAGACATTCAGTCTTCTTTAGAAGACAGGGAAAAATAGGAACTCCCACAGAAGAAGGTGGGAAACTAAGTAATTATACATTTTGATTTAGATATTCAGAGTCAGAAGTATCAGGATAGAGCAGAGGGCAGCTAACCTCAGCCTGCAGGCTAGCCACCTATTTTTGTGAACAAAGTTCTGTTGGAACACAGCTATGTCCATTTGTTTATATATATATATATATATATATATATATAATTGTCTGTGGCTGTTTGGGCACTATAAGGCAGAGTGCAGTAGTTTTACCAACACCGAAATAGTAAACATGGATGAGTAGAGGGACTGTGATTTTGTTTGATTTTTTGAGAACTTTTTATGTTGAAAATTTTAGCAATTCTTTGTAGGTTTCCTTCTCTTGTAATCATTTAAGAAACATTTTTTAAATGTTTTCCTTCGGTCCAAGGACAGACTGGGATGTCTGTTGTAATCATTGACATGCTTATTTTTCAAAAATTATTTTTCTTAATTGGCATTTATTAGGCTGATGAAAACTTTTACACTTGTGCATGGACCTATGATAGCAATACAAGCCATCCTCTGCTAGCTGTAGCAGGATCCAGAGGCATAATTAGGATAATTAATCCTATAACGATGCAGTGTATAAAGGTGGGTTTTCTCATTATAGATCTGCTTCTTTTGAATGCACACCTGTGAAAGCTTGTCATGTTAAACTTTAATGGAATCAGTGGCTGCCAAATTTGTGATTTGATTTGTACTTTGCTTAATGCTTTCTTTAGACAAGTCTTTTGAGATCTTTGTCACATTTGGGTAATGTAAATTAAGGGAAAATGTTAATATTTGCAATATTTTAAAAATCATTTTTCTTCTTCTCCTTTGCCTTGCTTTGAGAGGCTCCAAAAGAAAAATTAACAGAGTGAATCTATCCAAAAGGACAATTAACAGAGTGAATCTATTTTCCAAGACACTTAAACTTGGGAGGGTAGCTGTAGAGTCGAGGGAACCTTGTGATGAACATAAAAGGGACATGTAGGAAGTTGATATGAAAACAAATCACTGTAACTGGCTGTTTTTAACCCTCAGGACACATTAGAATCACCTGAGGATCTTTTGAACTGGTGACATGCTTGAGCCTGTGCTAATCCTATCAAATCAAAATAGCTGCAGTGAGGCTTAAGCATATTTTCTTTCTTTTACTTCAAGTTTGTTGGGTGATTTATGCAGCCAGGGTTGAAGAGTCACTACTTTAAATGGAACTATTCATTCTCTAAAGATTTATGAAAGAATTTATTGATTTTGAGATGTGAAACTTGAAATGTTTTAAATTTATTGTAGCACTATGTTGGCCATGGGAATGCTATCAATGAGCTGAAATTCCATCCAAGAGATCCAAATCTTCTCTTGTCAGTAAGCAAAGGTAAGAGAAACAGATGTTTCTTTAGTCTATGAAAGTTGTCAGAATTAAAATGAGTCACTATTATTAAGCGAACCCTGAAAAATAAAGTCAAGAAAAACCATGAAGAGAGAGTTCTCATACTCACATGCCTGACAAGAAAAACTATCACAAAAGACTACAAAACCATAACCTCACACAAAGGCCATCGTGACCTTATACAAAAAAGGTCTGTACAGACGTATGCCCAGTAACTTGCTTATTCAGCCTCAGACTGGCATCACTTGTTATTGATATTTCTGGCCAAGGATAATTATTTCAAAACAATTGTGTAATCCTCGTTTTTTTCTTTGAAAACCTATTTGCTTTTACCTCTCCAAATATGCACATAGTTGAGTATAGCTGCATATTTCAATCACAGTGCTTTATTCCCAAATAATCTTTTCGAGAGCCTTCTGTTATTTAGGTTAGCAAGTCCGTTTTATTTGGGAATAATTTTTTAAAGGGACCAATAGTATTCTAAGGAAAGAAAGTAAAATTTAAAAAAAATTAGTAACAGTAAATTTTAGTAGAAAAATCCCAGGCTGTATTATCTCCAAAGCAAGACTTGGGGAAAGGGACCATGAAATAAATACTTATGTCTTTTAACATCAGATTCAAGTAAAATAATTGGTGCTGAGGATTAAGTGTGGGTTGATGGGTTTTAGGTAGCATATCAAGAAAGTTATGAAATTTTAAAAAGTTTTAAAGATGATTTTGCAAATAGTTTTACTAATTACCATTACCCTGTCCAATCATGTAATAAAGAATACTGCATATGAAAATCCATGTTGCTTTTTTCTTTAAAAAAATAAAAACTTTTATAAAGTGTTCCCTATAGAATTTCTTAAAATGCTAAGTTCTCTATTAAGCCCTTTGGAATATTTCCCATAAAGAGAAAGCAAGCATCTCATTGCTCTTTATGCTTTCACTAGTATTATATATACATTTATTCTGTGTGTGGATGGATTTCTTAGTCATTCTTAATCATTTCTGAGCTATCTGAAATGTTAGGTTCTCCTACATTTTGTTCTTGATTGCCTTTTCTCTTTGCTTTTCTATGGTGTTAATGAAGTCAAGTTTATTTTCTTAGGCTTGTCAAACCTATAACTTCCCTTGCAGTCCACTCAAAGAATGTCCTTAAGAGAAGACCCTTACATGAAAATGTTTCATGTCTTTTTTTCTGTAACTACCAAGGCTTAAGTTTGTAAATCATCACTTCTAGGAAGAACTTAATACTTTTTATTATCTCCTTATAATAGTGGTTTGGCTCAGATACTTCTTTTACGAGTAAATAATAATGCCTCACTTGTTCTAAATATCATAACTTTTTGACCCTCATCTTCTCCTGTTTTGTCAGTAAGGGCATTTTTTTTTTTTTTTTTTAAATCAAACAACTTTTCAACCTGTATAAGGATTTTGCTACAAATGATACTATCAAGAAAGTAAAAAGAGAAGCTGCAGAGTAGGACAAAAATTTACAAATCATGTATCTAATAAAGCACTTGTATCAAGAACTCTTACAGCTCAACAATTAAAAAGTGGACAGATGTTCTCAATAGACATTTCTCCAAAGGACATATTATAAATGGCCAGTGAACACATGAGAAGATGTTTGTGTCATTAATCATTAGGAAAGTATAAATCAAAACCACAATGAGATAATCATTTCACACCCACTTAGGATGGCTACTAATAAAAAAGTCAGGCCCAGGTTTGTAATCCCAGCATGGTGGGAGGCCAATGTGGGAGGAAGGCTTGAGCTCACAAGTTGGAGGCCAGCCTGAGTAAGAGTGAGACCCTGTCTCCACAAAAATTAGAAAAAATTAGCCAGTGTGATGGTGCATGCCTGTAGTCCCAGGAGGCTAAGGCAGGAAGATTACTTAGACTCAGGAGTTTGAGGTTTGAGTGAGCTATGACACTCTACTCAGGACAAGTGAGACTCTGTCACAAAAAAAAAAAAAAAAAAAAAGGTCAGGGCTAGGTTCAGGGGTTCACACCTAGAATACCAGCCCTTCGGGAGGTTAAGACCTCCTAGAAGTTTAAGACCAGCCTGGACAACATAATGAGACCTTATCTCTACCAAAAAATTTTGAAAATTAGCTGGCATTAAAGAAAGACTATCATTCTATAAAATTGAGTCACAATATATGTAGTTTTCATACTTTGGGCTTACTGTAGAATCCCATAAATCTAATCACTCTCCTTCAGTTTGTTGGTGCATGGTGAAGGCAAAAATTACCTTGTTTTGTGGCATAATGTGAAATTACTCATGTCAAATCCCTAAGTGTTTATTTTCTTACCTCGAAAGTATATTTCCATCAAATTAGGATGTTATTTAAAGAAAATTACTTGTAAAAGAAAAAATTATTTGAAGAAAATAGGATAAAATATTTTTAAGGTGACATAAATATTTACTTAGTTACTGTAGCATTCTATTTTTGCTGGTGAAGAAAGGCTAAGAGTGAGCAAGAGATTGAGTTGGCAGCCTCAGGGCCGTTTATAATCCATTCGTGAGAGTGGGCCCTCATGACCTAGATACCTCCCATTAGTCTGCACATCCCAGAACTTCTGCATTAGGGAGTAAGTTTCCAACACAGATTTTGGGGCACACATTCAAACTAGAATTCTTCCCCTTCTTCCCAAAATTCATGTCCTCACATACAAAATACATTCACTCCATCCAGTAACTCCAAAAGTCTTAATTTATTCTAGCATCAACACAAAATTCAGGGTCTCATCCATATTGGATATGAGTGAGACTCCAGGCAGAATTTGTCCTCAGGCCAATTCTCCTCCAGTTCTGAGCCTATGAAATCAAATCATTTATCTATTTTTAAACTACAGTGGTAGCATAGGCATAGGATACACATTTCCATTCCAAAAGGAAGAAATAGACAAAATGAAAATGTGACTAAATGATCCCAAGTAAGTTAGAATCCCAAAATCAACAACAAACAACATGAGACCTAAGGCATCAGAATAATTTTCTTGACTCCACGTCTTGTTTCCAGGGCATACTGGGGCAGGAGTTGGGGCCTCAAGACCTCTGGCAGCCTGCTCCATGGCTTTACTGGGTATAGCTCACACATCTTCCATGGGTTGGAGTCAGATGCCTGTAGCTCTTGCAGGTAGTTACATGCTGGTAGCTCTACAGTGCTGGAATCTGGGGGATCCCAAGATCTAGGGGAGCCCCCACAGTTCTACCGCATTGCCCTAGTGGAGAACTCTATAGTGACTCTGACCCCACAGTTCGGCTAGGTATTATCTGAGAGGGGGCTGTCTGTGGTGGCTCTGCACTTGTGACAAGTTTCTGCCTGTGTCCTAGATTGTTTTTGACATCCTTTAAAATCTAGGTGGAGGAAGCCATGGCTCCACAGCTTTGCATTCTGTGCACCTGCAGACTTAACACCTTGTGGATGCTGCCAAGATTTGTCCTTGCACCTTCTGCAGCTGTGGCCTAAACCCCCTTGAGCTACACCTGGAACAACGAAGAAACACTGAATAGACAGGGAGCAGAGTCTTGAGGTGGCCCCGGGAAGTGAATGTAGAGGACGTGCGAGTGCCTCTTTGGAAGCCTTATCCTCAAGGTCTTAGCTTTGCCTCAGAAATCTCTGAAATGCCTTGGAAGTCATTCTCCATTTATATTGGTGAATAGAACCTGGCTTCCTTTTATCCCTATTAATCTCTTTAGCAAATTGGCCATTTGGCTATACCCTTGGTATTCTCTCCCCAAAACAATTTTTTGTTGGTGTGGCCAGGCTGAGAGTTGTCCAGATCTTTTGGCTCTGCTTCCCTTTTAATTACAAATTTGATCTTTAAACTCTTCTCTCGCCTCTCATTTTACCGTCTGCAGCCAAAAGAAGTGATGCAACACTGAATCCTTTGATGCTTAGATATTTCTTCTTCCAGCAATCCTACTTCATTGCTCGAACACAGACACAGGTGTGCTAAGTTTTTTACAGCTATGCAACAAGGATGGCCTTAACTTCAGTTTCTGATACTCTGTCATTTCCATCTGAGACTCACCAGAATGGTGTTTACTATCTTTAGTTTTATCAACTTTCTGATCATGAACAATTAAGTAATCTGTAAGGTGGTTTAGGCTCTCCCTGCAACTCTTGTCATCTTCTGAGTCCTCACTGGAATTGACCTCATTACTCCATTCATGGCAAAACAGGCATTTTCTAGCTTGCTTTTCCAAATTCTTCCAGCTATAATCCCATTACTGAGTTTCAAACTGCTTCCATATTTTCTGATATTTATAGCAACAGTTCCAATTCTCAGTACCAATCTTAGTCTGTTTTATCTTGTCATAACAGAATACCACAGATTGGATAAATTGTAATGAACAAAAATTTACTGGGCTCACAATTCTAGAGGCTGGGAAGTCCAAGAGCATGGCACCAGCATCTGGTGAGGGCAGGTACTGCATTGTTCCTATAGTGGAAGGTCAACAGTACAAGAGAAGGTGTGAGGGAGGAGATTGAATTTATAGCATTAAGCCATTTTGTAACTGGTATCAATTCATTCCTGAGGATGAAGCCCTGTGACCTTAACACTTCACATTAGAACCCTGTGTTACATACAAGGTTAACACATGCTTTTTGGAGGACACATTCACCTAACACCTAGTTAATTCTATATGTGATGTAAATATTTTAAGTTGCTATGTAATACGGGTTCCATTTTTAGGTTTTACTGTGCATAATTTAAGAAGTCCAAACTTCTGTAAACAATTTTTCCTCAAGAAGATGTTGTAAGCTCATAGTAAATGAATAAAATTTCATCTGAATTTTTTGTGTGCTTATACTAGATCATGCTTTACGATTATGGAATATCCAAACGGACACTCTGGTGGCAATATTTGGAGGCGTAGAAGGGCACAGAGATGAAGTTCTAAGTGCTGTAAGTTGAAAGCTGCAGGGCAGTGTACATAGCTCTCAACAATCCCCATGGAACTTTTTTTTTTTTAAGAAGAAAGTACCATTTATTTATTTATTTTGCAGTTTTCCGCTGGGGCTGGGTTTGAACCCGCCACCTCCGGCATATGGGGCCGGTGCCCTACTCCTTTGAGCCACAGGCGCCGCCCCCATGGAACTTCTTATATGAAAGCATGTGTTTGTTTCATATAGCCTGTCAGGCAGACATTTCACTTGTGTTTGACATATAAGATTTTAATCTTAAATATGAAGTAATAAAGCCAATAAAAGCTATTTTTTTTGTATTTGATTCTTAATAACCTGCATGAGTACGATGAACTTGTTTCTTTTCTCTTAGTCTAAAACCACTAAATTAATGTTTTACTATTTCTCAGTTGTTAAAGGAAAACATTAGCCATTAACAAGCTTTTAAAATCTTTTCTGTGAAGTTGAGACATAAATTATTCACTTTTAGGAAGTGCTTTATTGTGCTCACACTGAGTTTTGCATAACTTGTTTTCAGCTCTTTTCTTTGGGTAGAATGGTATTATAAAAGGCCAAGAGTTGGATTAAATATGTCTTTATATTGATGTTTTATAATCCATTGATCTATTATAAAAATAAGTGTTTTTACTCAGGTTTCAGATTTTTACATTATTTTAGCTTTATTTAAGTGTGAAGGTATGTATATTTTGAAGTGTGTAGCATATTAATTAGAGGCACTAAAATATTCCTATAGTTGGGATTTATTTGTGTTTTTGAGAATCATACCTACCTTGGGATGCCCTTGGACTTTCTAAGATTTGCAGCAGTGTTACATATCTGGCGTTATATGTGTAAAAGCCAAGTGTACTGTCCTTATTAATAAACAACAAATTAGAACTATCAATTCTTTAAGAATGTATCATTGCTGTTGACAGTGAGGTTATTAGAAGTAGTAGTGTACTTGTGAGTTCAATAAACACACATCTGAAGTTTTCACACTCTTATAAAACAGTATTCATGATTAACTGGAGGGTTAGATTGACACATAATACCTAGGTTAAGGAAAACATCTTCCTTTAATACAATTCTCTATCATCTGTTAGAATGAAATCAGGATCATTTCCGTGTAAACTAGGAGTTCCCTGCTAGAAGGATAGATGAGTGAGATTTTCTTTAACTCATGTGCTTTACACTAAATTAAGAAGCATCTCTGGGCCTCAGTGTCCACCTGTAAAATAAGATGAATCTGTTAGGTGCCTATCAAAAATTAGTAAACAGCAAATGATGAAGTTGAAATCGGTTATTTTCTTTATTAGATCTTTTTATGTGTTTAAAAAGTGATATTTAAAGCCAGTATAAATGTTTGAAATGTTTTGACTTAGAAGTACAGGTAAAGTTAAATTTCACCTGTTAAAGGTTTATGTATCTTCATTGCTTGGTCAGAATTGGATAGGAATAGTAATGTAACTATTTAGCATATAGTGTCATTGAGTAATTATTCTGGCATAGTACAGTTTACCTTCAAAATAAAGCAAGAGAAATGTTTAAAGATAATTGAATATATAAGACCGAATTCAAGTAATTTATTTTCTTGCCTTTTGTATTGTAAAAGCTCATACTCTGGTTTTGATAAACCAATTAAAACTGTAAATCTTCCTTTATAGTCCCAGCTACTAGGCTGAGGCAAGAGAATCACTTGAGCCCAGGAGTTGGAGGTTGCTATGAGCTATGACGCCATGGCACTCTACCAAGGGTGACAAAGTGAGACTCTGTCTCAATAAAAATAAATAAATAAATAAATAAATAAAACAAAACTATATTATGGCCTATATAGGTCAAACCCAAAATGTAGTTAGTATTGTGGTTTATAAGATAATTTTCACTATATCATATCAGGTGAAAATTGGATAAATATAATTTGGGACTGTAATTTATATACTTAATTTAAAATTTTCATTTTACATACAGGATTATGATCTTTTGGGTGAAAAAATAATGTCCTGTGGTATGGATCACTCTCTTAAACTTTGGAGGATCAATTCAAAGAGAATGATGAATGCAATTAAGGAATCTTATGATTATAACCCAAATAAAACTAACAGGTAACAATTGTAGTATTCAAAACAATTTGTTATGTTGTACTGTTGAATAATTTTAAAACATTTAAACTTTACGGGATAGAGAAAGTAAAGGACACTTCAGAATAATGTTATGTTAAGATTTGTTAACAGTTTAAATTTTAATTCATGACAGTGTATCACAATTTTAAAAAATGGTGTTCTTGGCTAGTACTTTGGGAGGCTAAGGCAGGAGGATTACTAGAGGTCAAGAGTTTCCATTCTTAGCAACAAAAGAATTTCTCTACAAAAAATAATTATAATAATTAGGTGGGTGTGGTGGCATGTTCTTGTCACTCTTAGGACTGAGGCAGGAGGATCACTTGAGCCCAGGGTTTGGAAGTTGCTCTGAGTTACAATCATACCACTGCCCTCCAGTTTGGGTGATAGAAGAAACTTTGTCTGAAAAAAGCAGGGAGGGGTTCTTACCTCTTAATTCATGATAATATTGATGGTTTCCTCTAAATCAGTGTTTTTCAATCTTTTGTATCTCACAGCACACTTGAACCTATAGTTGAACTTCTGTGACACTTGAATTATGTTGGTCAAAAAAAAAATGAGTAAAAAAAGTATACTTAACTGTGCTTTGAATTTCTTTTGAAAATAATGTAATTAAGGGCTTTTAAAAATTTTTGCGGCATTATCAGTTGAAAATCACTGCTCTAAATGATGCTCACTTCATAATAAATGGAGTAAATTCAAATGTAGGAGCTTTGCTTTATGGTACTATAGGGTGGGGAATTTTTAAGTTTTCTTAATACATTTTTGAGGTTGGGCTCAGTGGCTCACACCTGTAATCCTAGCACTCTGGGAGGCCAAGATGGTTGGATTGCTTGAGCTCAGGAGTTGGAGACCAGCCTGAGCATGAGCAAGAACTGGTCTCTCTATACTAAAAATAGAAAAATTAGCCAAGTGTTGTGGCAGGCACCTTTAGTCCCAGCTACTTGGGAGGCTGATGCAAGCGGATTGCTCAAGCCCAAGAGTTTGAGGTTGCTATGAGCTATAACCATGGCACTCAACCCAGGGTGATAGAGTGAGACTCTGTCTCAAAATAAATAAATAAAAAATAAATATATGTATAACATATGTATATATATTTTTGAAATTTCTCAATTAGTACAGTAATTGTCCTTTTAGAATCTTATGAGGCTGTCATTAGTACTTTCGTTACAAACATCATATGTCTGCGTATGTTAACTTTGTTGGCACTTTTGTTTTAGCAAAGAGCTAAATTCTCAACCTAGATTATTAATAGACTGTTAGTTAAATTTGTAAGCATCAGTAAATATATATATGTGCACTAACATTCATCAGGCCTCAGTGGCCTCTAAGGATTATTACAACTTTCAGATTTCTCCTTTAAAACACCAGGGGCTAGTATAATGTTAAATTCATATAGTTTAATTATTTTCTAGGTTTCTGGAATGAATACAAATTATATTTCACAATTTACAAAATGTAACATTGAGTTGTGGTAGTCGTCTTGAGAGATTCTTAGCCCATAGTTTATAATAGCTATAAAGCTATTAACTTAATTACAGCAGATTTAGGAATTTATATCAATGATGTTTTAATAAGCAAGATCCCAGAATTTGAATTAGAAAGATTGTTTGAGATGATGGGCCCAATGTACCTTTTACATGTGAGGGAAAAGGTAAAGAGAATGTGAATTTCTTAAGACAATTTATGGCATATTATACTTCTGCATTATTTCTGATTAAAAACTGAATCATTAGATTAGACGTGTCAGGTGTAGTATTAAATCACTCCAAAATTAGTAGCATCTTGTTTTGTTGATTGTCTTCTCACAAATATATTTAAGAAATAAAAATAGTGCCACATGGTGGTTTCCCAAATACAGAAATTATTTGAAAAATTCCTAATTAGTAACTGAAATTCATGCAAGGTGTCATTTTCAGAAATTAATGTTCAAGGCAGGACTCTCATCTAAACTTACCTTTAGCAGATTTTGGAATAATGTTTCATTGTTCCTACAAAGATGACTTCATTTACCATTAATGCTAAATTTTACAGGATTAAGTAAGTAGCTTAGTATATTTTCTATGAAAAACTTAGTAATCCCCATTGTCAGGTATTAAAGTGTTTAATTTGGGGCTAGATATATAGTAAAAGGCAGGAGCTGCAATAAACTGTGACAAAAATAAAAGTGAAATGAGACTTCAGCTCTCAATAAACAAGAACATATTCAGTTGTATAGGTACACAGAGGAATTAATAGTCATAAATTTTATTTTTCAAAGTTTTATAAATCCAAAATAAAAAAGAGTGTGATTCTACGGTAATTTTTTTCTTTTAACTTTTTACATTTCCATTCTTCCTTCAGGCCATTTATTTCTCAGAAAATCCATTTTCCTGATTTTTCTACCAGAGACATACATAGGAATTATGTTGATTGTGTGCGATGGTTAGGCGATTTGATACTTTCTAAGGTATGGTAACTGCAGTTAAGCTATACTTCCATTGTTTCTGTGTGTTTGTGTGTGTGTGTGTGTGTGTGTGTTGGAACTTTGCAGGGAACTTTTTATGTAGTTTCTTAAATTGATGGCAGATAGGAAACTGCCCTTTGTTTTTAAGTCTCATTTTAATATATTTAGAAACTTGTTTTAGGGATAAAACATCCTTGTGAATTAAAATTCCTGTGCTCCAGTAAGATGAGAAATGTAGCTTCCCGTGTGATAGTGTCTCTGATATTTCATCTTACTACAAGATAACCAGTATCTCAAGCTAGTAGTTTGTTTTTTGTGTTTGTTAGTATTTCAGTAAGATTTTTACAAAATCAGGTGCCTGGAGTTGGCTCAGGGCATATAGTTTGCCAACCTCAGCTTTAGTGTTTTGATACAGATGCTTCTCAGTATGTGATGGGATTATATCCCAATAAGCCCATCATAAATTGGAAAAATCATAAGAGGAAAATGCATTTAATTCCAAACATCATAACTTAGCCTCATCTACCTTAAACATGCTCAGAACACTTCCTACAATTGGGCAAAATCATCTAACACAAAGCCTATATGTAGTTTTATAATAAAGTGTTCAAAATCTTGTGTATTGCATATAGCTAGCCCAAGAAAAGATCAACGTTCAAATTTTGAGTATGTCAAAATTATGATGGTTTCATACAATCATAAAGTAAAAAAATCATAAACCATTGTAAATCAGGAAACATTTGTGTGTGTGTGGTTTTTTTTTTTTTCTTTTTAGCTGATAATTAGAGAAGTTATTTGTGATGTTATACGAACATTTAAGATTGTCAAATTTGGAGAAATTGCTATCCAGTTTCTTTTCTTGATGTGGATTTCAGGCTACTTCTTATTTCCTTGAGCAGAGCCTGATTTATTTTTTTCTTTGCCTTATTGTCTATAGGTTTCTTGTTTGTTTTTTTCCTTAGAAATAGATTCACAGGAAGTTCCAAAGATAGTTCTGAGAGATGTCATTTGACTTACCCAATTTTCCCCAATGGTTACATTTTGTGTAACTATAATACAGTATCAAATCTAGGAAGTTAACACTGGTACATGTGTATGTATAGTCTAATGAAGGTTGTCATGTGAATTTTGCCGTTTCAAAACTGTTGGACCTTTTAAGATTTTTTTTCACTCAGTATAATGCTCTTAGGATCTATCCAAGTTGTTGCCTGTATGAGTAGTTCTCCTTTATTACTGAGTAGCATTCCATGGTATGGATATATCACAGATTATTTAACCATCTATTGTAAGACATTTTGGCTATTTCCAGTTGGGGCTATTACAAATAAAGCTGGTAATTAATAGCTGTGTACAGGTTTTTGTGTGGACTTAAAAGTTTTCATTTCTCTGGGTAAATGCCTAGGAGGGCAATTGCTGGGACATGGTTAAGTTTGTTTAGTTTTTTAAGAAATTGCCAAACTATTTTCCAGAGTGGCCGTGCCATTTTACATTCCCACCAGCAATGTATGAGAGATCCAGTGTCTCCGAATCTTCGCCAGCATTTGGTATTGTCATTATTTTTTATTTTAGCTGTTCTGATAGGTGTGTAGTGATATCTCATCATGGTCTTAATTTGCATTTTCTGATGGCAAGTGATGTTGAACATCTTTTTCATGTGCTTATTTACCATCCATATATCCTTTTTGGTGATGTCTCTTTGTATCTTTTGCTCATTTCTCATCGGATTGGTTTTGTTGTATTTTGTTTTTTTACTTTTGAGTTTAGAGAATTTCGAATATATTCTAAACATGAATCCTATGTCAGATATGAAGTCTGCAAATAATTTTTTTCATTCTGTAGCTTGTATTTCATCTTCTTACTAGGGTCTTTCACAGAGCAGATGTTTTTAATTTTATGAAATCCAAATTACTGGTGTTTTAAAAACATTTTGTAGATCATGTTTTTGATGTTGTATCTAAGGACTCTTCACCAAGCCCTAGACCTTAAACATATCCTGTGGCTTCTTGTAAAAGTTTTATACTGCTATGTTTTACATTAAATGGATGTTCCATTTTTAGTTTTTAGTTTTTTTTGTTTTTTTTTTTCATAAGGTATGAGGTTTAGTTGAAGTTCATTTTTCCTCCTGTGGATATTCAATTGCTCCTGCAGGATTTGTTGAAAGATTATACTTCCTCCACTGAATTTCTTTAATACTTTATCAAAAATTGTTTGACCATACTTACGTGGGGCTGTTCCTGGTTTTTCTGTTCTGTTCCATTGATCTGTATGTCTTTCTTTCCACTAGTATTATGTATATGGTTTGGTCTTCACTGTATTAGTTCTGTAATAAGTCTTGGAATCAAATTTCTCCCCGTTTTTTTTTTTCTCAAAATTGTTTAGCTATTCTAGTTTCTTTTCCTCCCCCATAGAAACTTTAGAATAATTTTGTCTATATTTACAAAACATCTTGCTGGATTTCTTTTGCAGCGAGGGAGATTTTGGTTGGAATTGTGTTAAAACTATATATAATTTTAGGATAAATGATATCTTCATGCCAGGTTTCCTAATCCATGACTATCGTATGATTCTTTTATTTAGATCTTTGATTTTTATCATCAGCAGTTTGTAGTTTTAGCATATAAATCTTGTTTATGCTTTGTTAGATTTATACCTAAAGTTTTTTTGAACAATTGTTAATGATATCTTATGTTTTAAATTTCCACTTTTGTTCACAGCTAGTATATAGAAATAACAGGTGATTTTTACTTATTGATTTTTTTTTTTTTTTTTTTTTTTTTGACGTTTTTTGGCCAGGGCTGGGTTTGAACCCACCACCTCTGGCACATAGGACCAGCGCCCTACCCCTTTGAGCCACAGATGCCACCCCGCTTATTGATTTTGAATCCTGTGACTGAACTAAATTGCTTACGCTGGGAGGTTTTTTTGTAAATGACTTGGCAATTTTCTATATAGATCATCATGTCATTTGCAGATAGGGATAATTTTGTTTGTTTCTGTCTGACATGTATGCCTTTCTTTTATTTTCTTCCCTATTGCACTGGTGAACTTTCAGTTCTACCTTGAATGGCAGTGTTAAGGACATTCTTGATTTGTCAGTCTTTCAACATTAAGTAGGTTAGCTGTATGTTTTTTATAGATATTCTCTATCAAGTTGGGACGGTTCTCACTGTCTCCTCTTAAGTTTTTGCAAGATTTTTTCACAAATGCGTGTTTGTTATTTTGTCAGATGCTTTTTATCAGTTGGTATGATCATGATGTTTTTCTTTTATCTTGTTAATAGTGTTAAATAGTGGATTAAATCAATTGGTTTATGAATATTGATCTAGCTTTGTAACCCTGGAATAAACTACCGTATATACTCGAGTATAAGCTAAGTTTTTCCGGCACAAAATTTGTGCCGAGTTCGGGTTTTTCGGGGGGGAGGGGGGGGGCTCGGCTTATACTTGAGTATATAGGTACTTGCTCATGCCATATAATACTTTTTATATGTCGTTGAGCTCTGATTGCTAATACTTTGTTAAGGATTTTTGTGTCTGTATTTATTGGTCTGATTTTTTTTTTTTTTACTTTTTTTTAATCTGGTAACTGGGACTACAGATGCCTGCCACAATGCCCAGCTAATTTTCTTTCTTTCTTTTTTTTTTTTTTAAGTAGAGATGGGGGTCTTGCTCTTGCTCAGGCTGGTCTTGAACTCTTGATCTCAAATCAAGCAGTCTTCCCACCTTGGCCTCCCAGAGTCCTCGGATTACTGGCATAAGCTGCCTTGCCCAACTCGGCTTCTAAATAGTTTTGAGAGGGATTTTTAAAAAATATGAATTCTATTTCTTTAATAGCTATGGGGTTATGCAAATTAATCATATTGTATGAGTCACAGTTTCTGCTGTTTAAGGAATTGGTCCATTCCATGTAAGGTAAAATTTATATGTACAGAGCTGTAGTATTCTCTTACTAGCCTTTTGGTATCTCCTGAGTCTCTAGTGATAACCCCTATTACATTGTCAAAATTGGTTTGCATCTGTTTTTTTGTCAGTCTTATAGAAAATTGTCGATTTTATTGATCTTATTTCATTATTTTTCCTGTTTTGAATGTTACTGATACCTTCTTGTTTGCTAGGAGTTTATTTTCCTCAGCTAGTAGTTTCTTAAGGTGGAAGTTTAGGTTGTTAAGTCAGTTCTTTAAACTTTTTTGAGAATTTGTTTTATGGTTCTATTTTAGATATGGTCCACAGGAGCTTGAAAATAATGTGTTTTCTATTGAGTGGAGTGTTCAGTAAGTGTTAGATACTATTGTTTGATGGTGTTACTGAATGCCATATCCCTGTTGGCTTTTTTTCTTGTGTGTGTATACTGTTTTATTATCAGTTACTGAGGGGCAGGTATTGAAACCTTCAGCTGCAATTGTGGATTTTTCTTTCTCTCTTCCATTCTATCATGTTTTACAGTTCAGTTATATGGTACATTGACATTTAGTATTGCTTTATCATGGGGACTTGCCCCTTTTATCATTAGGCAATCTTTTTTGAACTTTCATTTTTATATATAAATATGTAATATATATATTTTGGAGATAGTGTCTAACTCTTTTGCCCAAGCAGGAGTGAAGTGGCTTCATAACAGCTCACAACAACCTCAAACTCCTACACTCAAGTAATCTTCCTACCTCAGCCTCCCAAGTAACTGGGATTACAAGCTCCCACCACAATACCCAGCTATTTTTTTTATTTTTAGTAGAGACGGGGGTGGCGTGGGGGGTGGCGTGGGGGGTGGGGTGGGGGGGGTGTCTCACTCTTGCTCAGGCTGGTCTCAAACTTGTGAGCTACCTTACTTGGCTCTGAACCTTTTGTTTTTTAATCTATGTATATTGTTACATTTTAGTTAAGTTTGACATACAATTGGATCATAATTTTTTAAATCCACTCTGCTATCTTTTAGTTGTTTTGTTTAAACCATTTATATTTAAACCTTTAACATCAGTTTACTGCTTTAAATCTGCCATTTTGCTTTTTAATTTCTCTCTTTCCCCCCCAAACTTCCTCTAGGTTTACATGAATTCTTTAGAATTCCATTTTCATTTATCTATAGTATTTTATTAATCTGTAATATTTTATATCTAACTTATCACAGTCTGCTACATATCATTTTATCAGTTTGAGTAAAGTTTAGAACCCTTCTCTCCTTTTACAACAGTTTATAATGTAATTGTCTTGAATATTTATTTTACATTTGGTAACCACATCAGATGGTATTATAAGTTTTGCTTCAACCATCAAATGTAATTTGGAAAACTCAAGAGGAAAAGGAGAGTATTGCATTTATTCATTTTGCTTTTTCTGTTTTGTTTTTTGTTTTTTTTTTGTTTTTTTTTTTTCCTTACCGGTAATTCCAAGACTTCTTATTTCCTTTCTGTTTAGAAAATTTCCTGTAGCCATTCATTCTTTTAGCGTAGGTCTTTTGTTGACAAATTCTTAATGTTTTTCTTTGTCTGAAAAATGGCCTCATTTCTGCTTCATTCCTGAAAGATATTTACTAAATTCTTCTTTCACAGTTTTCTTTCAACACTTGGAAAATATGCTATCTCTCTGGCTGCCATAATTTTAGATGAGAAATCTGCTATCATTGGAATTATTTTTCCCCTATAATTTTGTGTTCTTTCTGTCTTAGTGCTTTTAGGGTTTATTTCTTTGCTTTTAGTTTTCAGATTCAGTATATTTAATTTGAGGTTTTGAGTATGATATGATTTGATGTGTATTTCTTTGGGTTTATCTAATCATCTTGATTCTGTAAATAGGTTTATGTTTTGGGAACATAATTTGTTCCAGATTTGGAAAGTTTTCAGTCATTATTTGAATTCTTTTTCAGCCCTACTCTTTCCCCTCATTTTGATAAGAAAATAATGTTCGAGTTTTTGTTTGGTTCCTGAATCTTCATCTTTTTTTTTTTAAGTCTCTGTTCTTTTTTGTTTATTTGTTTTTGTTTTGTTTAGATTGGGTAATCTCTATTCAATGACTTTAGATTTACTGACTCTTTACTTGGTATTGAGCCCATCAATTGAGTTTTTTATTTTCGTTAAAATAGTATTTTTCAGTTCCAAGATTTTCGTTTGATTTTTCATATCTTTTCTTTGCTGAGGCTAGTTTTTCCTTAAGTGTGTTTGTGTTCATCAGTGCTGTCTTAAATCCATGTCAGATAGTTCTGACATCCGTGTACCTCAGTTTGGCATCTGTTGATTATCTTTTTAAAGTTGAGGTTTTCTGATTCTTGGTTTGATGAATAATCTTTGATTGAAACCTGGATATTTTGGACTATGAAACTCTAATCTTAGCTAGATCTTACAGCAGGCTTTCTCTGATAACTTTTTCAGAAAGCTGGGGACCTGGAACGCACTGCCTCATGATTACCATGTGGGGGTGAAGTCCAGGTTCACCTGGTTAGTTTTGGTGCCTCATTACTGCTGGGTGGGGTTGAGAGCTTTCTATAAGTCTCTGCTGACACCACCCTGGCTAGGTGGGACCAGGATGCCTAATTGCTGCTCCCTTAGTGGTCTCCCTGACATTGTGGGTAGTTGGTAGCCTTACTGCTGAGTTAAGAACATCCTAACAGTACTAGTCCTTCTGATACCACCCCAGCCAGAACGGGGGGGGGGGGGGGGGGGGGGTTTACTCCAAAAACAAAAACGGTGGTTGGCCCAGTTGGTGCTTAGTAACACACTGAGAATCGTTTTT
>CAUYPK010148379.1:0-25136 GCA_963574355.1 Loris lydekkerianus | reverse complement strand
AAATTGTTATAAAACAATTTATAAATCAAATTTTTTTTTAAAAAATAAAACAAATTTATTTTTTGTTTTTTTTTTTTTTTTTTTTTTTTTTTTTTTTTTTTTGGCCGGGGCTGGGTTTGAACCCACCACCTCCAAGCATATGGGGCCAGCGCCCTATTCCCTTGAGCCACAGGCGCCATCCTTGGTGAGAGTTTTTAAAAGACTGGAAGAATCTTGCATTGAGATTGCTTGCTGGAAATCTTAGATGATGTAGTACACATGATTGTAATGCAGAAAAGTTAAGTTAAAACTGATCATTGGAGATATTCTTCAAAAAGGGGCTCTACCTTCAACAAAAATAGCTGGGTAAATGTACATGTGTTTAAGATAAAATAAAATGCTCAATCTATGTTTGTGTAAATTTTTATGATTCCCTTCTTTTGCCATTTTTTCTGAAGAATTAAAAATGTCATAAATTTGATACCATAATGAAAATTCCTTCTTTGTAAGTATTCTAACAATTTAACTATAAGTCACAACTATCAACATTAGAACAGCCTTTTCGTCACAATGAATATGTAAAGAGTAAACTTTCCTTTTCAGCTACTGCCCCATGTTTGCCTGCTTAGATCTTACTCCAGTTTATAGATTTGCTGTTCGGCCAGTAGCTTTGGTTCTAGATGACACTCTTTAGTCCAGATTGTATTTCCCAGTTTTCTCATTAAGTTGCCTTTTTCATAGCAATTGATTGATTTTCATGAATGCTGAGTGCTTGTGGTTATTCAAACTTTTTTTTTTGTTGCTGTTGTTCCTAGCAAATCACACCCAGAATCATTTGAATTTGAACAAATCTATGAACAGAAAGGAAAAATGAAACATAGCTCCCTTACATTCACTTGGATTTTTGGATGCTACCAAATAAAACTATTATGTACATTATTTACCCCAAATCCTAAATCTTTGCAAAGTATATATGAAGCAGAGCCAAGTATGGAGGGGAAAAATCACTAACATTTTCCATGCATCTGGACTTGGCTTTGGGTTTGGGAGAACTTGGATTTGTTTTAGATTTTTAAAGAAAATATTGTATATATTGATTGATGAAACATGCTGCTGGTAGTGGTTTTTGAGATGCTGACGGTCACCTCCTTGGAACCATTCTGAGACAAATGTTTTATGGCATTTTAGGATCAAAAATCAATCTATAGGTGATGACATTCAGTCACCACTGACTGTGGTTAGAATTGAAAGGATAGCTCTGATTGGAAAAGCAAGTTTCACACCACATTACCCATAAGTCAATTGTTTGGCATGTAGGGACTGACTATGCAAGGAAATCCAAGAGCTGCTCAGCACCAGCTCTCTGACAGTTTGGGACACATGTGAGTAATTTAGAAAGAAAGGTAGTTCTGGCTCAGATATTCCTGTTATTCCAGTTTCAAAAGTGTCAGTTCTCACCTGGTCAGAAAAGGTAGACACAAAGGGTTTGGCTTTAATAAAGTACATGGACTCTAGACAGTTTTTAATACAATGTGATTAGCACAGGTCTATAAACCAACAGATTCAAAGACACTTGAGCATGGCTAACGAAAGTCAGGCAGTGGCTTTCAAGGAAATTGAATATATTCTTCCACTTTGGGATATTATTTTTCATTAGAGTTTCTTCATATTTTGAAAGAATGGGGGAATTGAATTAATTTGTTTCAGGCAGACGTAAAGATATTCTTGGCTTGGTGGAGTAAAAAAAAAGACATTAAAAAAAGCAACTGTGAGTATAATATATGGGCATTTATAAACATTCATGGGGAAATTAAAAAATAGCAGCCTGGTAAAGATTCTGGAAGACTGGAAGTTGTTGTTGATCTTATTTAATCAATCAATCAGAAAATAAGTTTCTGAGATTTGTTTAATATTACTGATATAAACTATGTCGAGCATAATTGTGCTCAAAGATATCCATGTTAGCAAAATATGGTAGCTGTGATGGAGTGGAAAAGCTGTTAGAATGGGAATGAAAAGACCCACATTTGAATTGAGGCTGTACTACTTAGTAGTCCAGAGACATTCAAAAAAATATTTAGAGTACTATGTTAAAAAATGTCAATATAACCAACCTCTCTGAGTTGTTGAGATGTCATAATATAATATATGAAAAATAATCTGTATTTTAATATCACCTTCCATTTGACTGGCATTTTATAGTCATTGGAATGATACACATGTTGATTCATTGGGGTATTTAGTTAGCACTCCTATACTCCAATATCTCTAATTGTTTAGTGGAGTTACTTGTGTTTAGTGACAAGGGTGTATGGAAAACACAGGCAGCTGCAAGGCTGATATTGGCTGAGAGGGAAGTATGTTAAAGAAACTTCACTGAGCTCTGGCCATGCTGCCTCTGAGCAGGGTTCAGTGGCCTTTAACCCCTGCAGTTGATAAGCATTCTTGCGAAGGAATAGCTTTATTAAGCACTCTGCTGACAGGCTTCCCTTTATGATCTGAGCAGATGGCAGTCACTGCTCTCTTTGCCTCTTCCCTCCTACAAGCCCAACTGTCTTTATGCCTAGAGAAATCAAAGTGAATAATACATAGCTATTGGTAATGGATAAACACAAACTCCAGCCTTTTTCTATTTTAATTGGACCCTCAAGCAGGGAAACAGGAAAAGAGTGGCAGCTACAAAACCTAGCCTCAGATGCACGGTGCTTTGTCCTCTGCATGTGGAAACAAAGCGTCCTTTATTCTAGTCTCAGCGTGGCTATTTTTCACACAGGAAAAGATGGGGCCAGTTGATATAAATAGACATCATTCTGGTCTGATTTTATGTCATCACATCTCCATTGTTTTTTGTTTTTTTTTTCTTTCACATTAATTCTCTTTTTAGACTCTGCACCTTAGAAATATTTGTAGATGCTTTTTATTGATGCACCCTCTAAAATGACAACAAGCCAAACTTGGTGATTGAGCAAAGAGCTTTGGAATCAGATCTGATTTGTTTTCCTCATTTATTTTGAGGGACACATGCTTAAACATTTTAGGGCATATCTCCCAAGGCTCAGGTACCTCAAATGAAAAAAATGAGGAAAATAATAGTAACTTTCTCAGTATTTTATGGATCCATTAATAAAACCATTACTCTAACATGATCACTCAGTCTCAGACAATGCACTGAAGTGCTCAGTAAAATTTTATAAACATGTTTGAACTTCATATAACTGAAACACTTAACGTTTCTTAATTTCAGGCCGATTACAGCCTTCAATAATTTATGCATAGCAGTACATGGAAGGAGGCTTTGACATTTACGCTGGTTGATATCTTCAGAGTTGATGGTCCCTCCCAATTTAAGAGATGGAGAAAATAGCTTAATTTATTTATTTAATTGCAAGAGAAAACGACAGCTTCTAACTGAGAAAGCCTAACCCCCACATACAAGGAAAAAGCTAACTGTATGTAGAGACTTCTCTTTAGGCCGTTTTAAGAAAACACAGAGTCAGCGAACTTTCTGACTCATCGTGAATTCCACAGCTTGCGAAAGTTATGTTAATTTGCACGAGATGATGGTAATATTTTAGGGTAATCTGTCTGCTAAAACATTCCTGTGTCATCCATTAAACTTGTTACTCAGTGGTGTAGCTATACAATTGATGAAAGAACCTGCAGTCTCACTGATTTTCATTTGACGTGAAATACGTTTTCTTGGTAAATTTCAGCATTAAGATTTTATTTTTGTAAAGTTGGATTGAAGCAGAGAAGAGAAAGGCGATGCAAGAGATAAAACAAATAGTAAGGAACTTTTTTTGCACTTACTATGTTTGCTCTCCGTGATTAATCATAAACTCAAATTTCCGGTATGGAGAAAGTTTCTCCTTGTCTTGCCCTTTCCTCTTTTCTTTTATTCTCCACCTCCCATGAACCTGGCAGGAACTCATATACTTATAGGAGAATCAGCTGCATTCATTTTCAGCATCTCATAACCTATAACCCAAATTGGTTGCTAAGTCTGGCTGATAACCTGGTGGGCCTAAGGGTTCATGGGCTTAGAGAATGGGTGAGTTGTAGACATATGACATCGTATCTAGTTTATCTTCATTTAATTCAAAGGCCAGAGTGACTTCAGAATTAATACATTTCACCTGTCACTTGGCTCTGATTGAGGATAATTGAGGAGGTAGTTGAGAGTAAGGAGGAGACTGGGGACATGTCACTGTTGGGACAAGGCCAGGAATAGTCTGGCTCTTTTCCCCTTGTGAGATGGACCTTCTTAAATGATTGGAAGAACAGAGTTGCTCTCCTTGAGGATTTTTTTTTTTTTTTTTTTTTGTTTTGCAATTAAATTTAAAAAAAAAAAAAAAGATGGCCATTTGAACAATTGTATAAGCTAAGGCTATGAAAGCTGTAATTTAAAAAATGACATGGCGGTAATGCTGTTTAAGAGAAAAAAGAAAAGATAATTATAGGGAAAAAAAAACCTAGACACACAAGTCAGGAGATGCTAATTACATAAGATGTTTAATTTAGGAAATATAGCTGAATTGGAGTCAAATAGCACATGACTCAGACCTCAAAGCAACAGCAAAATAACTACAGATCCAGGGACAATATGGCATGAGTTTTGGAGACAATAATAATACTAGTAATAGCTAATATTTATTGAGTGCTTACTATATGCCAGGTTTTGTGCTTTTTTTTGTCTTATCCTGTTTATTTCTTAAAACAAAATATAAGATAAGTATAATAATATCATTTTTCCCACTTATCAGATAAGATAACTGAGGCATAGAGTGTTTACCCAAGAGTGAGGATTGGAACTCAGGTCCTTCTGAGCTGAAAGCCTCTCATTTACCAAGTGCTCCTTCTCAGATAATAGAATTGTAATTCTGCAAATAAGGGAGCTTCCCTAGGGAGCCAAAGCATGAATCAAGCATCTTGGCTTCAAAAGATCAAGAAAGCTAAAAGGAATCTGTCCCAGTCATCTGTGTAGAATATGCTTAATTTTGGTTCCTACTATTCTGGGGATTTGCTATTACTATCAACCAACTTAAAAACACTAAAAAGGTAATTATTTAAAGAGTGATTTTAAAAAGATTAAGGATGTTATTCCTTAATAACTTAATATGGTAATCATTTAATAATCATTTATCTGGCTAGACTAACTAAAAATTAAATCTATCTTTGAGATGTTTAACTTAGAGAAGTGTCCAAATGAGTAATTTGGAAAAACCTTGCCCCAGGGAGAGGATAAAGACATCATTGTCTTATGTCTTCTTTGAACTTTAGCTTTATTCCCATTCTTAGCTATTCCACTTGCCCCAAAGAAGTACAGAATCACAGAAACACAGAAACCCTCAGGGCTATGTGGGTAGTGCTTCTTCATATACTAAGGCAAACTCCATTTCTTCTCTTCAAAAATGTATTCACTGGTTTCAGCACAATGACTTCAATTCTTTTTCTTTTTCTTTCTTTTTTTTTTTTTTTTTTTAGCATCTCAAATATTTTTACCAACTTGTCAGCATCAAGTATTAGTGGCAAGTGGAAATAAAGTATTATTTGTGCTGAGACATCCAATTTTTACTTGTTTGGTTACTTTTTTAAAAGATAATGCTTTGGAAAATAAAATATAAGATTTTTCAGTGTTGGGTTGTGTACAAGAGATGGAGTTTTCTTTCTATTCTCTGACCCTGTCAGTTCATATAGCAGAACCTTCACAACTCTCATCCCCAAGCCCCCCTCCCTACTCCAGTGCTTGAAAACTTCAGCACAGGAGAGACATTTGCAAACCATTCTTTGAAAGGTGGAACCATGCTAGAATAACTATTTGTGAAATAGTGTTGGAGAATCTTCCCTCTAGGAGTTACAACCCATTTCAAAGTCAGTGGGTAACAAACATTTTTTATTTTTTTGATTTGTGCACAGAGTATAATGTATCATGTTTATAAATATTTGAGGTTGGGAAAAGGAGAGAAAAAGGGTGAATGACAGTTGGAAAGGAATAAGATGGCTGATGGAGTTTCAAAGAAAGGGTATGGAAGAGCCATCTATACTTAGCTCTTACCATTACACTATTATTCATAAAATATTTTGAAAATTAATTTATTCATCTATTCCACAAGTATTTGCTTATCATCTCCTACTGGTCCTTTTTACACTTTTTAATTTTGATTCAAGATTTGGTGGATTATTTCATTTAAGCAAATCATTAAAATCATCCTTTTGCTAAGTTTAATTTTATTCAGCTGTTTTAGTCTGAGGTTCCACTTTTCCTTGGATGCTCTGGTCATTGATTGTCTCATGATTTTGGAACGTTCTTGCCAGTGACTCACAGGTGACAAAAAGCAAGTGCTCCAATTCTCAGATTTGGTGCCTCAGAGAACATAGTGTTGGTGATGAAAATCAAAGATAGATAGACTTTCCAGATGAACAGCAGGTTCCCCTCGAATTCACTGTGCAGTATAGAAATTGCTATGTTAGTTTCCTTTTGAACATTTGCTTTAGTCTAAAAACCCTGAGGAGGACTGACAACCATAGCCAGCTTTTCCGTGCCTTGAATCAAAATGATGAAGTCCCTTTTGCCTTGCATTTGTTATTGCGTCAGTGTTAGACCTAACAGGGTGATTGGGGTTGTGCTTGGCTTTTTACATATATGGGCTTGATATGAGGCAAAAACTAGGGTGTGGATCTAGTTAGCCTTATTTTAAAGCAGTTACCTCTGTTCTATTTTTATTCATTACATTAAAAGAAATTCCCACGAATCATGGCAAAAAGAGAACAATCATTTCCCTTTCTTTGTCTTTGATGGATTATTTAATTGATGGACCAATTTTGATTAAGACACATAACATGTAGGTGCCATTATCCTAAATAACGTTGGGTATTTAAAAAAAGAAAGACTAAGTTCTAAAGTTTAAGGGGGGGTTGACCAAATAACACTAAATCTATTTGAAAAATCCTGACTGAAATACATGTAAGTAAATGGTAACACTTGTGGTTCAAAGGTCTTGAAGAATTAATGCATGGTTCTTCACTATAAGCAAGGGAATATGAGTCTAAAAATACTAGGGTTTATTTTAAGTTCATTGTGTAGCTTACAGACAACTAGGAGAGTAGGCAAACACTGCACTGAGCACAAAATCTGCTGCTATGTACGAAGAGAAAGTTCTTTCTCTTTCTCCCCTTTCTCTTCCTTCACTAACTACTGGGTCAAACTTGACCTTGCATGAAGCCTTCTGAAAGAACCTTGTTCAATCTCTGAGTCCTAGCAGAAAGAGATGCTAGAAAAACAATCAGCTAGCATTTCCATGTCTAAAGGAGGACTTTGATGTCCACCACAGTTAATAAACTGGTATTCTCCAAACACGAAAAGGGGTATGCTGAGCAGCCAAAATAAGTGATAAATTCTCACTATAAATATTTTCCTCCAAGGCTTATTGATACATATATACCTATTTTGGATATGGCACAGGGACTTTAGACTTTATACGTATGGTCTATTCTTTGTAAAACTTTATTTATCCAGAGAACCATCCAATTTTTATCCTTCTAACTCGTCTTCTTATATAAGGGGTTCCCTGATTATTTCATCCACTATTTCCCTTTTTCAGACAGTAAACAGAAAACTGTTGGACTGATGTCACTGAACAAAAATAATTTTTTTGAAAATTTGCATATTTATTTAAAAACATTCTGGCAGATGACAAAAAATGTTTTTTTCTTAAAAACTCAATGTATTCTAATTAAAACTACATTTTAAAAAGACTATTTCAACCTGTTGCATAATACTAAAAAGGAAGAATAATAAAAAAACTTTCAGTGAAGCATCACCAAGATCGAGAGATATACTACAGCATTTAGAAATGGAAAAAATTATAGCCATTGTGGAAATTAAAACATTATGCCTCAGTGAAAACAGAAATATAGCTTGGAATGTATTCTAAAACTTCCATGCAGTTCCTATATTGAACAAACTATAAAAATGCACATATGAAATTGGATTGCTCTTTCACAGATATTGTAAAAATTATTTTTGGTCATTACAAATTCTGAAATAAAATACACATGACAGACAATTTAATATTTTACTGATGTACTCAAGAGGAGCTACTCTATGAGTGCTGAAACTAAAATAATATTTTACCAATTGCTGATATTTTATTTAGAACAAATATTTCTTTTGATAAGTATATTTGAGTAGCAATAGCAATACATCTGGCTGAAGATCAAAGCCACATATTTTAGAGGGCACCACCATCACCAACAAGAACTTCAGAGTGAGCAAAAGCATCATTTTCTTAACCTTGAAAAGACTAATTAGTATAAGAAAGGACAATAGGTTAGGAGCTGAGTCTGTCATCTTAAGACATTTATTATTTTTTGACTGTCATATTCAACTTACATTCATGTAGCTGAGGTTTTATGAGCTAATGACCAATGAATGCTAAGACTTGTAGAATATGTCCCAATTACTAGAATACCAGTGCTGAATTGGGTTGTTTAGTTCCATTATGCCATTTTGCACTGTTGGATAACTTTCTGTACATGTCATTCTCCTCTGATGATTTGAGGTTCCACTAGATGAACAGCAAATAACTAAACAAAGTGAAACAAACACAGCAGCTTCCCCTGTGGTTTCAAATGCAGTCTGTGTTGGCCTTTCCATCACCGGGGGCCTAAGAACTCATTCCTGACAATGTCAGATTCCTGCCTATGCATAAGAGCTTCTACATCTTTCTCCATTGATATTTCTGGTTCCCATTTGCTTAAGCCAAGCACATTCCCAGAGAGTTTGTACTAGTGAAAATAAAGAGTATAGCAGGAGTTACTCTTGGCTTCTACCCTTGCTTCAGCTAATTCAGTCTTGCTGTTATCTTTTATATTTTAGGTCTCAAGTATGATATCATTAAAAAGAATTCTATTGCTAAAAGAAGGGAAAAAACTTTTTTTTCCCCCAAAGAACCATAAAGCCTGGATGGTTTACTAAATATTTTATGCCCACTGTTGAGAGACACTGCTCAGAAAAAAATGATTACTTTCAAAATATTTCTGCTAATTGGTAACACACCTACCTAGTCACTCAAGAGCTCTGATGAAGATATACTAAGAGATTAATGTTTTTCATGCTTGCTAATCACATCTATTCTATAGGCCAAGGAGCAAGGAGTAATTTTAAGTCTTATTATTTAAAAAGTATTTAAAAAATTTCATAAAGCTATAGCTGCCACAGACAGTTATTCTTTTGATGAATCTGGACCAGGTAAGTAGAAACCTTTGGGAAAGATTAGCCATCCTAGATGCTATAAAGAACTTTTGTTATTCATGGGAAAGGTCAAACTATCAGTATTAACAGATGTTTGGAAAAAGTTGATTCCAGGCCTCATGGATGATTTTGAGGGGTTCAAGACCTCAGTGGAAGAAGTCTTTGCAGACATGGTGGAAATAGCAAGAGAACTAGAATCAGAAGGGGCGCCTGATGTGCAATCTCATGACAAAACCTGAACAGATGAGGAGTTGCTTCTCATGGATCAGCAAATAATTTGGTGTTGTGAGATGGAATCTATTCCTGGGGAAGATGCTTCCAACTATGTTGAAATGACACCAAAAAATCAGAATATTCCATAAATTTAGTTTGTAAAGCAATGGCAGAATTTGAGAGGAATGACTCCAATTTTGAAAAACAGTCTACTATGGGTAAAATGCTATCAAACAGCTTCACATAATTCCAGGAAATCTTTCATGAAAGAATCAATCTATGGAGCAAACCCTATTGCTGTCTTATTTCAAGAAATTGCCATATCCACCTTAAAGTGTAGCAAACACTATCCTGATCAGTCAGAAGCCATCACCATTGATGCAAGACCTACCTCAAGCAAAATGAAGACAAATTCCTGAAGGCTCAAATTATCTTTTGCATATGTTAGGAATAAAATACTTTTTAAATTAAGGTATGTGCATTTTTTAGACATAATATTCTTGCACACTTAACATACTACAGAATTGCATTAATTCTTTCAAACTTCTAAGCCTTATTGCATCATTTCACCACAATTCAGACTGAATTAGAATCAGATGTGCTCTATTTTTCTTTTCTTTTCTTTTTTAATTTTATTTATTTATTTATTTATTTTTTATTAAATCATAGCTGTGTACATTGATATGATCATGGGGCATCACACAATAATTTCACAGACCGGTTGACACATTTACATCACACTGGTTAACATAGCCTTCCTGGCAATTTCAGAGTTATTGTGTTAAGACATTTACATTCCACATTTACTAAGTTTCACATATACCCTTGTAAGATGCACTGCAAGTGTATTCTCACCAATCCTCCTCCCTCCCCCCTCCGCCCCCCTCTCTCCTCCCCCTTTCCCCCTTCCCCCTATTCCTAGGTTGCAATTGGGTTATAGCATTCATGTGATTTTCATCTAGACTCACTTGATGTAGTAATGAACAGATCTGTGTGCTGGTCTCTCTCTTTTGGCATTGCCAGCCTTGCTTCTTGTCATGGCCTTCCTGGAGGCAAAGGAAGCTGATAGTCCAGTGAGGTCATTCTGGGTAGTTTCCCCACTTCATTACTACAAACTTGGAATCATTATCTGTTATTTAATAACATGAAGGGAAGTTAGCAGTGACATTAAGAGGCAGCAACTGGCCTTCACTGGGAACTTATGTGTGTCAGGCATTTTCAAGGAACTTTATGAAAATTACACCATTTAATTCTTATGCCAGCTTCTCAGTAAGAGAAAACTGAACATGTGGATGACCAATACACTACAGAGTGAGTGTTATTGTCTCCCATTTTCTGTATAAGGAAAATGATATTTAAATAGGTTAAATAACTTGCCTGAATTTCCAGGCAGCTAGTAACTGCTCAGAGTTTGTTCTGGAATAACCAAGCTATTATTCTATTCCTCTTCAGTTTTAAGTCTTGAGGAAATGAATATGTATATAGACTTATTTGGACTTAAATGTGATTGAAGAAATGAGTGGAGAAGGGTGTCACTTCTTGTTGGTAGAATCCCTAGATTATACGCGAAGGTTGCTATTAAACATTCCCCAGCCTAAGGTGTATATGGTTCTGTGACTGGCTGTGGAAATTCCTCTCCATGGGCATTTTCCTACCCCACAAAAAGAATATTTCATCCCACCCTCCTGACTTTGAATTCTTTCATCTTCATTTGAGAAAACGCGGAAGCTTGTGTCAATCTTCTGACACAGACCAGTAGGTGGCAGCAAAAGTCCACCCTAGACCCCTAAAATTTTGCCTCTGAGTTCCTGTGCAACAGGAAGATAAAGGCAGCTTTTAAAAATATAATCATCCACCTCCTTACCTGACACATTGGAAGGACTGATTTTCCAGGTCACACATGTCTTATTACTTTCGAAAATAATCATGTGGAAAGGCTTTTCATTGTGTTTGCTGTTACATTTCCGCACAGTGGTGACTGTCAAGCCAAAATCAAACTAATAGCAGGGGGGAGGGGGAAAAAAAAAAAAAGACAACCCTAGAGCAGTGCAAATAATTTCCATTAAGAATGTTCCTCATGGGTTTTCAAAGAAGTTTTTATCACCAAATCTGATCAGTGAAGCAGTCATGTTCATAAATTATTTATCAGCTTTCTTCTCTCTTATTTCTCACCAGTGAAACAGGCACAATGCAACTTTGGGTAAGTTCTTTTTTATGAATATATAGAGAGAAACATATTTCTCACCACACTTCCCTGTCAGAAATGAAGCATAATTATAATGTAAATCATTTACAACAAAAGAGGGCTTTTTTGTCATTTTTTTTCCTTTTAATTATAATTTTCCTTCCAGGGGATGTTACCCTTGGCATTTAGCATTTTGTATTAGTATCTATTTGATTTTTCAGCCTGTTGCTGGCTCATTCATCTGGGTGATGTGATTTGGATTTTATGAACAATGTATCGTGATTGATCTGCAGCTGAGATAAATGAGTTTCCTGACCCAGGAGAAAGGTATAACAGGCACAGTGTTGTTGCTGCCTCGCTATTTCACAAGCAAATAGCTTCTGCACGTCTCCTTTTCATTTTCTCTAAAATGAGGATAAAAGTATTTTATGGGATTTTTGTGAGGATTATATAAAATTAAATGAGTCAATGTAATGAAACCCCTAAATTCGTGCATGCTAAAAATTCACTGTCAACTAAATGTGAATTGAGAGGCTGATACTGGTGATAGCTCTCAGGTTCCTTCCAGTTTTAAGTGTCTGTGATTTTATTGGTTTCTTTCCATTCCGCCTCAACCCTATCTCTAACTGAGATAGATCCTTAAAAGGGAAGGAGCACTTGAAAGAGGCTGAGATGAAAATGTTCTAAAGAGTGTGACACTGATACATTGTGGAGAAGAGTGGTCTTATTTTGACTACTAAGAGGTGTCTATAGTTCATCTTTGTCAGAAGTTCATCATCCATCAACAAGAATGAATGAAAAAAAGAATAAAAATGTGATGATGAAGGGAGAGATGAAAAGTAAAGTCTCTGAAGGGATAAAGAGAATACTATCATCATTATTTGCACTTGATCCATGGAAAATTGTCCAGGATCTAAAACAAAGAAAGTAATATTGTTTTGTTTGTTTGTTTTTTGAGACAGAGTCTCACTTTGTCACCCCTTCTCAGGAGAGTATCATGGCCTCATAGCTCACAGCAACCTCAAACTCTTGGGTTTACGTGATTCTCTTGCCTCAGACTCCCACTGGGACTACAGGCTCCTGCCACAATACCCGGCTTTTTTTTTTTTTTTTTTTTCAGAAATAGGGTCTTGCTCTGGCTCAGGCTGGTCTCGAACTCATGAGCTTAGGCAATCCACCTGCCTCAGCTTCCCAGAGTGCCAGGACCACAGGTGTAAGCCACTGCACCTGGCTGGAAATATTATTTAAGAGCCCCTCAAGAACTGGGTGAATTTTACTATAATAATATAGAGATTCTAAACCAAGAGTCTCTTATTTTAATTTTCCCATTTATTTTGTAATTAAATCCTTCATCAAAGAGTAACATCATCCCCTCACAAATCTCAGTCTGGCCAGCCTATCATACAGGTTTGGTATTTTACATAGCATTTGGGGGACAATTCATTCCTATATAACATTGCAGTTCTCAAACACTACCACACTGCAACTTCAGAACACTCAGGCAGGCAGGTGTTTTAGGTCCTATCTTACTGATGAGCAAACAGAGATACAGAGAAATTGATTTGCCAAAGATTGCCTAACTCTGGAGTCAGAGCAGAGAACAGTCAGATCTGAGATCTGTGAGTTTCTCACATTATCCCTGCTGCCCTACTGGGGTCATAGCAACAAAGAAGGAATGGTCAAGCATGAGGTTTTGGAAGGCAGGGCTACTGCTTGTCATTTCCAGGCTGTGTGACTGTGGTCGTGTTAATTGTGGGAGAAGGATGGACTTGATAGTCACCATGGACAAGGGTGGTTATACTTACCTCAGAGACAGTTGTGGTTAATCTTTGTCCATTCAACAATGAGTATCAGTAAAAATAGAACAAATGAGAGCTTGAAGAAGAGGAAACAGAATGGTTTTGACAAGCCAAGACTTTGAAGGAAATAGAAAGGATATTGTCATCATTCTGTGCACTTGGGAAGTACAAAAAAAAAAGCTCATGATCTGAACAAAAAAGAAGTCACAAGCAGCTTTGAGCCAAATTCTGGATGAAATCCTGGCTTCTAAGCAGCCATGTAAGTTGACCACCACAAAGACCCTCCTCCTCTTAAAAAGGAAATGGTAATGAGACCTCCTTCCCAGTTATTTTAATTATAAAAGAAGCTTATGCAAGGTGAAATGCTTCCATCATGCTGTCACATAGAAGATGCTCAATAACACGTCAGGCATTAAAATTACCGCTCTGTGCTGCAACTGCTATCAGAAGTCTATCTGTGAGAACTTGCAGTTCTTGCCAAGGGCTGAGGACTAATTTGATCTTAGTCATATTTAGTGTAATCAATTGCAAACTTTCAAATTTTCAACAAAAGTTCTTTTAAAAATAATCCTTTCATCCTGTGTGCAGTGTTGTAACTTTATCTTTATCTTGGCCTTAAACTTGAAATCCCAATATATCATGGGATATATTAATAGGTATTATAATTGCCTCTCTTTGCCAGTTATTGGTTATGATGAATTGGATTCCTTGCCCCAGAGATAGTCCTGATGATGAAAATAAAACAATTATGATACAGGACTCTGACCTATCTTCTGAAAATGAATCCTCTGCTTAAACTTGAAACATACAATTAATTATTTTAATGTTGGATGTTATTTTTTAATGAACCACTAAAAAACTGTGACTCAGTATTTCCTTATCTGAAAAATCTAGACAGATTTCCAGCTATCATTTTTTGAGCATTTATCATGTGCTAAATGTACTTCGTATATATCCTTATTTGACTGATGGCAACTTTGTGAAGTACAGGTTATGTCTGTTTTATAAAAGAAGGAAACTGAATATTTAAGTTAGCAGACCAAGGTCTTGTGGCCAGCACATTGTACAATTATGAATTGTACACAGGTTTTCTGACTCCAAAACAACTTCAGAAATATAACATTACCATGAAGATCTCTTTTTTTATATAACATCCTGGGATTACACTTAAAGTACTCCTAAATGTAATAGGTAAAAGTGTTTTGACATATTGCCTTCAGCTTGAGGGGGAAGAAGACAATTTAACAAAAATAAACATAGTGTATCAGGTATAAATTTACACATTACTACTCAGGGGCACAGAAATATAACTTTTTAGTTTTCTATACCTCAATTCCATTTTGTTCTCAAGTTCCTTTAAGCTACGTGGAGCAGACAACTTATTTTATGGAGCACTGGTATATTCAGTCCAAACTAGTTGAATCTTCAGTCAAATACTATTTTAGCTGCTCTTTTATTTTGAAGCATCTTTGCTTTTAAAGGAGAATGCAATATTTCTGGGTTCTGTTAACTCACTTTTATCCATCCTTTTTCTTTCTCTTGGTGCCATTGGGTTTGAGAAAGAGCGATGGCCTATAATCAAGGAGGGGACGGGTGTCTCTGGTCAGTGTGGAGCTTCTGGAGTCTTCCTGGTCACTGTTGGCTGTGAAACTTAACTTAGGGCTTGTTCAAGATTTGCTACAGATGAACGTGTCATGACTCTGAACCTTCTAACTGTAGGTATATTTCAGTGGAATTTTAGCCTTTATCTGTGTCCCTCCTTGGAATATGTGAGATCTACTGAAATCTGCTACAAGCCACGAAGAGTTGGCCAATGGAGGAATAAGAGAACCACCTCAGTCATTCTCTTTGTCTTGTTATTCCACCTCTTTCTTTCAGCTCTGTTATGACTGAAAGCTGTAAGCCAAAAACCAGGGGGTTCAGAGTCAGTTGAACACAGAAACAGCGTCTAACCCTTGTATTGTTCCTTCTAAAACCTCTCTGTGTTCCTGCTGCCACATCTCTTCCCTATTCCCTGTGTCTCAGGCTGGGAAGAACTTTTTCTTTTATTTATGGGGAGGAATTTTATTTAGATTGTATCCCAATTCTTTTCTGCTCTATAGTTATACATTGATTCTTTGCTTTGTGTTATATAAAAATCTAACTTCCTGAGTTTTCAGGAAACACTTTTATTCAAAGGCTTGTTTTCAAAAATATTGTTTAATTATGTATCTATGGAAGTCTGCTTTGATGAAACAAAAATTAAGAAACAGTTATTCTGTTCTTATTCTTGGTTTGTCTGTCTAGCACTGGAAGCAATTACAAATGCTTTGGCTATAATTTGCTGATGAGCAGAGATTCTTAGGGCAACTGGCAACAATTAGAAGTACAAGGGAGTCCAGAGAACTACCTCCACTAAGACTTTTGCTCACTTTTTATAGTGCAGAGTTTTCACTGGAAAAGTGGATGCTCCATTTCCACCAATATTTTCCACCTGCTCTTGTAAATTGGACTTGAATGTAAATGTGTTCTGTGACTCTTTCTAACCAGTGAAGTGCAAAAAATATATTGTATGTCAGCTCCAAAGTGCCATGACTAATACATGGGTGTGCTTTCTTTGTCCACTAGCCAGATATCAACATTAATGATGCCCCCTAGAGCCCTGTGTTAATACTGGTTGGTATTCCGATAGCTTGGCTCTCCACACAACTGTATGAAGCAGACAACCCCTGTCCATCCTCCTGTTGGGTGAAAAGTACCTTGTCTTGTGTGTAGTCACTTGAGATTTTTGTGTTCATTTCTTACATCAGCCAATGCTACTTCAACTAATAAAGCGAGAGGAGTAAAGAGACTTTGGCATAATATATTTTAGAAACATTATTCCTTGTTCTTAAAAGAATCAAAGAGTATTCAAAAAGAGAAGGAAAAAGAAGTCATTCCCTTCGCCTTTTTTTTTTTTTTTTTTTGGACTGTGCATACCTAATATATCTGATGTTGGTTATAAATCAGGAATTGGCAAACTCTGGCCTGTGATCTGATTTTGTATGGCTTGTGGAATGAAAATAGTTTTTGCATTTTCAAAAATCTATAAAGGAGAAAACAAAACAGAAGAATATGTAGCAGAGATTATTTACGACCTACATAGTCTGGTCCTTTACAGAAAATTTGCTATAAGCTTAAACTACATGGTACAGAGAAGACTTCTTTTAATATAAAGAGTTGAATATTCTATCCTTGGTTGAACTGTGATGTTATGACTTAGAACTTTGAAATTGATAGGAGCGCTATAAAAATAGTGCACTGGACCTAATAGCACTAGTGGAAAAGTAGAAAGATTTTCTCAATCTTCATTTCTTATGTCTATAGGACTAAGAACAGCTTGACTTGTTCATATAATTGACTGATTATTTTTGAAGCTGATAGTCAATTTAGTACTATCCAGACACAGCCAGAGATGAGGGACTGTTTCATTTTTGTTTATTTTGGATTGGTGGCTCCCTAAACCAAGGCCAATGACTCTTGGATTTATAGGGTGGATGAAACATTTTCAACACTTCAATAAGGAAAAGAAATTCTCTTGAGACTCGAGTAGCTGGAACACTGTAATGTTCTTTTTTCCCTCCGTTTATAACCTTAGCAAAGCCAAGCATATTTATCCAGAATAATCTAGATTAACCACCAAGCTCTAAATATATTATAAATATATGATTTGGGGTAGATTTGCAGCCAAACCTCATTTTATCCCCCTAAGTAATTGATAATATTTAAGAGATTGTATTTGTGGCTTCCCAGGGGGCCTCAAATCAAGACTGTGCTATGATTAAACCTCTGCTTATGCAAGGTGCCAATGAGCAAGATATGTTTAAGTTGGCAGATTTTAATGCTTGCATAAAATAGTTTTGATTTTCCTGCCACTAATTATGTTGTTATTAAGTTGCATCCATTGGAATGTAATTATCTATTGCATAATACTTTTTATATATGGGTCTCTAGAAATTTGTTGCTTCCATAGTGCTGACTGAGAGCCTGCTGAACCTTCTTAATGATAAGACTTTCTTTGACACAGTTTGGTTTATCTTCTTTTCCCTAGGAACTCTTTGACAATCATTTTTGAAATAATAAAATCCTAGTTTAAACTGTTTATCTACAAGATAGGGTTTTTTCTCTTCATTTGGCCTTTATACATTCTTTGGTAATCATGATTGTAGTGAGTCCCTGAGTGGGAAGAAGCCCACTCAGCCGTGGTAATGGGAAGCTTCACCAAGAGATGGCACTGAGAGTTCAATTTCATTTTAGTTGCGATTGTGATATTTTAAAGTTTTTCCAGAGTAACAGACCAATGGAACTCTGATTTATGTTTCATAATCGACACCACCTTCGCACTTGTATTTTATATCTTTCTATGTTTTAGATAGTTATATAGTTTTCTTTGGCTCTGAGACTCTTGAGTTATTAGTTCACTGGATGTGGGAGAAGTAATGTCTCTCTTACTATTTGATTCCTAAGAATCTAGTAAAGTGCCTGGCATCTAACAGATATTCACTGAAAGAAATAGTAAATGACATCTTTCTTCTGCTGTGGCTTCTGAAAGCCTTATCCAAAATGATATGTTATCTCTCTGAAGTTCATTTTATACTTCTGGAAATTAGGTGGTCTGTCAATTTAAATGTGTACCTTCTGATTGACTTATTTTACTTATTCAGTCAAACAGCAAGTATTTATTATGTGTACAATGACTGCTATCTAAAGTTCAAATCCAGTTGAAAATGCTTCTGATCTCACTGAGCTTAACATCTGTGAGAGAAAGAAAGCTAAAAAAAAAAAAAAAGTCACAGGAGTATTGTGCTGGAGTAATGAATGTGCTGAAGAGAAAGCAAGCAGAACTCCGGGAATGAGGGTCACTGGGGGAGACTTTAGGTGGCTGGTGGCTTAGAGAACCCTCTCTAAGGAAGCAGCATAAGCTAGTTATGCAGAAATGAGGTGAAAAACATTCCAAACAGAAGGAGCAGTGAAGGCAAAGTTCTCCCTATAGGAATAAGAATGTTACATTCAGGCAGGGCGCAATGGCTCATGCCTGTAATCCTAGCACTCTGGGAGGCTGAGGCAGGTGGATTGCCTGAGCTCAGGAGTTGGAGACCAGTCTGAGTAAGACCCAGTCCTACTAAAAATGGAAAACAAAACAAAACAAAACAAAAACAAAAAGTAGCTGGGCGTTGTAGCAAGTGCTTATAGTCCTACCTATTGGGGAGGCTGAGGCAAGAGGATTGCTTGAGGCCAGCAGTTTGAGGTTGCTGTGAGCTCTGATACCATGACATTCCACCCAGGGTGAGAGTGAAGGAGTGAGACTGTGTCTCAAAAAAAAAAAAAAAATGGAAAGAAAAAGGAAAAAGAATGATACATTCAGAGAAGGTCAATGGAGCCAGAGTATAGGGAACAAACAAAAAGTTGAAGCTTTGAGCAGAATTTGGAGGTGGGTGGGTGTCAGAGAGGAAACAACCTAAAAATAGCATTAATAACTCATCAGGAAAACATTAGCAAAAATGGTATTTGAAAAGCATTCTTGGGATAAAGAACAAAAAATTAAAAATTAATTCATGATCTTAGCCCATCTCCTACATTAATACCCCTGAAAGCAGGACAAACCTTATAGCTAAGCCTGGGGGTATTGCACAAAATACCCTTAAAGAAGGGCTAGGAAATAAAAAAAGAAAAAATTCTCTACAGCATTTAATCCAAAATGGATTCACAGGGGAAGGTCTTTTCTCTTGAAAGTAATTATACTTTACAAGTGTTCTTCTCCCTGGTGTTTCCACTTCCCAGGATGCCTGACTTCATTAAAGAAGGCAGGAAACAGAATTTTCTGTGATATGTTGGTGGAATTGTATCTTCTGAGCTGTAGCTAATTGTTTTGATGAAAGCAAAAACACAATATAACAGCATATGAGAAAATGATCAATGCTTGCACACTGGTCAAACTGAGAAAGAAAGAAAACAAAGAGAAAAATAACACAAAAACACAACACATTGTTTTACTGGTCACATTTTGTTTATATAAAACATACAAGGAGGAGAAGACAGCTTGGCTTAATAACAGATCTGAGTGCCACTTGAGAAAATCCTCACTGTGGCTTTGTGCGTTTGTGTGTTCTCAGGCAAGTCATTTGCTTATTCATTTACTGTCTTGGTTCCCTCAGTTTATAGAAGGGAGATAGGTATGTTTATTAAGACTCTATCTCAAGGAATGCCAACTGAATATAGTTCATAAAAGACATGAAATAACAAACCGAATTGTTATTTGCTCTTCTTTTCAATAATAATAATAGTAATAACAAAAACTCAGTGTAAACCAAGCACTTCTTTGTAGGTGTCAAAAAATTGGGGTATAATTTTAGCTCTCTTCCAATAAGGATGGTTTGGTCAAGTCTTCTCCATTCCGGGAGCCCCACTAAGAATAATTGGAAATTGATCAGATCAACACTGAAGCCTTTCTCTGTTCTGAGGATCTGTGAGTCTAAATATACATCGATCCTTAATATTTTTTCTATGTATTTTTACTGTATAACCATAGGGATCCATGATTTATCTCCCAAATAATCTTCTGATAGTTATAACCAAAGGAGGATAGGAAGTGATTATAAAAGAATTACTTTATTTGGAAGCTGTCTTCTGAAAAAAAAAGGCTTTATATCTACCAAATCCTTTCTACTTCTTGTCACAATAAAAAAGAAAACGAGGCCAGGTGCCGTGGCTGATGCCTGTAATTCTAGCACTTTGGGAAGCCGAGGCAGGTGGATCACTTGGGCTCAGGAATTTGAAACTAACCTGAACAAGAGTGAGATGCCAAAACCCCATCTTCACTAAAAATCAAAAAATTACCCAGGCCTTGCAGTGGGTATCTATAGTTCCGGCTACCTGGGAGGCTGAGGCAAGAGGATCACTTGAGCCCCAGAGTTTGAGGTTGCTGTGAGCTATGATGCTACAGCACTCTACCAAGGGTGACAAAGTAAGACTTTGCCTCAAAAAAGAAAAAAAGTCATCACTGGAATTAGATAATTGGTCTATTTGCAATCTTTACTATGGTCTGTGGTACAGAAATAGACTTTATTTACCTGGGAGCTTGTTAGAAGGACAGAATCCCTACCCCAGACCTACAGAATCAGAATTGTCCATGTAAAATGTAAATTGTCCATTAAAATGTAAGAAGGCCTATTTTAGATGAACGGTCTATTAGAGGAATTATCAGTAAATTATTCATTCTAATCCCAAGCAAAGTAAGTATGTTATAACAAGACACTCAACTGACATACTTTTTGCTCTTGGTCCACAACTTGAAATTTGTTTTCTGATTCCCTTAAAAAATATTGGACTATCCAAGAAGTGGTCCTTTTCCTTCAACTTCAGAACTGAGCCAGTAACCCGTATTACTGTTAGAGGTTACCCTTCAGTCTTTCGAAGTGTACCTCACATTTCTGCTTGCTGAGATGAGCACATAGGCACACTCATGCTGGAATAAACGTTCACCTCAATTCCAAAAGCTATAGAATTGATAAGCAATCTTTCCACATTTTAAAAGGAAAATTCAAAATCATTTTTTTTTTCTTGTGCTTGCACTGAATACTGAAGAGAGTATGTGTGTGTGTGTGTGCAGGAGAGGAAGCTGGTAAATAGCTGCTTCTTTTTAACTGAAAATTTATTTATTTTTGATCTACATTTGGAGTTACAGTGCAGTATGCTCAGCAATGATTGTCTGGGACAGATATTTCTTTTCCAAATATTAAGGTCTGAAACTGAATAGGTAATTTTTGTACCACTGAGGTAGTGACCCCACCATAAAAGGTAAAAAAAAATGAGTGACCTGGGATACTGTTTTGTGTCGTTTTCATTTTAGCTGAGGTCTGCTACTTTGCTTTGAGCGATTAGATGTACTTTCAATGTATCACTTGGATACTTCTTTTTTAGAGAAAAAATGATCACAGAGTTTTAAAAGAATGTATGCAAGCCATGCCCTTGGCTTAAATAGGAGCAGAGCAGAGACCACATAGTGCAGAAGAAAATCTTACTGTCAAGAAGTGGAAAATCTTCTGCAGTCACCAGGGCAATCCTTGAATTGGATGACAGGAGAAGTCAACAGACCTCAGAATAAAGCTTTCAGACCTGAGTATGTCTTAACTGACGTTGTATACATTGTGAATTTACAGACCTCATTTATAACACCACAAACTATTCTGCTAAGTCTGTATAGGAAGGGAGCTCTTTAGGAAATAGGAAAGCACATTGATAAATCTTCTCCAATAATAATCCAGCACATTCAGTTCTTCATCCTGAGTAGGTGATCCTGTGGGGAAGAAAGAGACAAAAGTGATCCAGAACTATTAGTTAGTTAATATTTGTATGGACATGGGCTAGACCTATGTTAAAGCTGAGTATCATGTTAGATTTCCTGGAAAATAAACCTTGGAGATATGCTGGTTAATTCCTTTATTTTGCAGATTAGTGCACTGTGTCCCAATGAGACATGCCAAGATCACAGAGTTAGTAGCAGATTTAGAACTAGAACTTGTTTCTTTCAATTACAAGGCATGGAAATCATTTGCTATTTGAGAAGATATAAGATAAAGCTACAGGAAGAGATAAGATATAGTAGAAGGTTAAGCCACAAAAGTTTGGACTCTCACATTCCAAGAAATTGGTCCCAATTGTCTCTGACTGCAAATGCCCATTTTCCTAGGGTTAGTGCTGTGACATGCATGTTCTGAGCTTCTTTAGCCTGGTAAATGTGAAAAGGCGTCCATTATAAAGGATCATCAATGGAAATTTTCATAATAAATTGGCATTAGGGAAATCTGTTCAACCAGAAGATGAGAGGTAGAGTGTGATGAGGGTGTGTCCGTCTTTTAAAGGTAAATTTCATTGGTTCAGTAAACCTATCTTGACTGTGAACCAGCATCCAAGTTAAGTAGAAGTAGCATAAAAAGAAATCAGATATTCACTTTATTATCAGAAAACTTATAATTCAATAGAGTAGACAGGTAAATATCCTATTTAATTATTCAATATGTTTTTTAAACTCTGTGTCAGGCACTGTGTTTGTCATGGGAGGTGCAATAAAGAACAAGATAGACACTTTCCCTGCACTCAAGGGGAGCACTATGTAGTTAGAGTAGTAGACATTCAAGAAAGTCACAAATGCTTAGTGCTAGGATATTTATAAGTGGATTCTGGGAGAATAGAGTAGGGGCTTGTGACACAAATGAGGATATTGGACAGGATAATGTTTTACCTAAGTTCAGTCATGAAGAGAAGTGATAGATTAAGCAAGAGATATTCCCCAGAGTTAATGGTACCCCCTAGATTTTTGGGGTCCCCTTTCACGAGCCATGGAAAGCCCTCAAGAGTGCACATAGATGAAGATCGCCTTGTTTCCTGAGCTTGAAACAGTTCCTCTCCACTAAGGCCCTGGAAACTAAACGAGGCAATCACTTCTTTTGATTTCTTTGGCGAGGAGGAGAGGATTTTTGGCCTCTTCCCCAGAAGGCTGTTTTCCACATTCATCACTCTCAGTGACAGCTTAGCCCTGTGATTCACAGGCACTGATGTAAGCAGGAAACACCCTGGTGAATGTTACTGGACCACAGGGCTTATTGTTTTGGGCTGTTTCCATTAGGATAATGGAGACCTGAGATGATTTTTTTGTTCCTTTTCTCAAAATGCTCCCGTCTGAGGCTTAGGAAATCTGAGTCAAGCTCTCAAAAGACTGCTCAGCTTTCTGGAAAGCCTGTGGTTGCTAAGTAGAGAAATTTAACTCAAAAAATTATTCACAGATGAGAGACGAAGTTTAGAGTGGTGAGGAGGAGCTATCCAAGGTGAGATGATGAATTAGTAACAGAGCTGCCTGAGCTCTTGACTCCTGTTGAGATTCTTTTCTTTGCACAGACTATATCCAAATTCACAGTTATTTCCCAAGAATCCCACCTGCCAGCCTTGCTCCTGGAGGTTTAGGTGAAATATAATTCTGGGCAAGAGTATTTAATACAATTGTCCTAAAGCACAAAACAACAGTGATAGGAGAAACTTGGTTTCTTTTTTTTTTTTTTTCTTTTGAGGCAGAATCTCACTATATTGCCCTGGGCAGAGTGCTGGGGCGTCACAGCTCACAGCAACCTCTAACTCTTGGGCTTAAGCGATTCTCTTGCCTCAGCCTCCCAAGTAGCTGGGACTACAGGTGCCTGCCACAATGCCTGGCTATTGCAGTTGTCATTGTTGTTTTAGCAGGCTGGGTTTGAACCTGCCAGCCGGGTTCGAACCTGCCAGCCTTCGTGTATGTGGCCTGCACCCTAACCACTGAGCTACGGGTACAAGCCTGCTTTTTTTTTTTTAATCTTTGTATTTTCAGTTCCTAACATTGTTACATGTAGTAAGGTTTTAATACCTATTTTTGAATTAAAAAATGGCCATAGTTTTGGTCAATGACGTTTAGAATTTTGTTCCATCAATGCCACTATGTAGCTGTGTGATCATAGTTCTTCTAAGCTTCCCTTCCCTTAACAGTAACATAGCAGCCTTTGTCTATCCATTACTTCCATAAATCTTTGGTGATTACCAACTGTATTCCAGGAAATATAATATGTTGTGGAGAGTCTATAGACAGTGATAGAAAAAGTAGTTCCTGACTATTTTGGTTTCCTGCCTACGAGGTGTGAGAAACAGTTAAAAAGATGATGCACAACTGACAAATGGATAAGAAACATGTGGCATATATAAATAGACAACATAGAACCTCTGTAAGTTGACCACCTAAGGAGCTGCAACAAATTGGTTAACATATGAAAGTGGCCAACATAAGGAACTAGGCCTACTGTACTGATAAGTACATGTGGTGTATGCCTGGTCTGTGAAATGTAGCTCAACTTAAGGAGGTGGTAAATGTAGGGAGGTGGTCAGCTATGGAGGTTCTACTATACACATGCACACACATAGAGTATATATACACATACACATACACATATACACACATACACACACACACACACACACACACACACACACACACACACTGTGGAGTATCACTCACTATGAGAATGAATAAACTCATGTCTTTTGCAGCAACATGAATGGAACTGGAGGATATTACCCTAAGTGAAGTAACACAGAAACAGAAAAGTGAAAGCCACATGTTCTCACATATAAAGTAGAAGCTAAGCTATGTCTATGCAAGGACACACGGGTATAATGGACACTGGAGACTTAAAAGTGGGGAGGGTAGGATGGGGTGAGAGATGAAAAATTATCTATAGGATATACTATTCATTATCCAGGTTATGGGTACTCTAAAAGTCCAGATTGCACAAGCATGCAACATATATGTACAATGGAATTCAACTTGTACCCACTAAGTCTATTGAAATTTAAAAAATAAATAAAAGCTGGTGTAATAGAAGCCTACTCACAATCATGATGGGGACCAATATTGGTTAATCAAAGGGAATTAAAATGAGGAATTTAAATATATCATTATTTTATTTTAAAATTTTGATAAAATACCCATAATATAAAATTTGCTATTTTAACCATTTTAAAATGTATAGTCCAGAAATGTCCCTTCTATACCAATTTTCTTAAGTGTTCTGATCATGAAGGGATGCTGGATATTATCAAAAGCTTTTTCTGCATCAATTGAAAGAATCATATGGTCCTTATTTTTAAGTTTGTTTATGTGTTGAATTACATT
>CAUYPK010148372.1:0-20577 GCA_963574355.1 Loris lydekkerianus | reverse complement strand
GAGGGGAGGGATGGTGGAGGTGGGTGGAGGGAGATTGATTGGTGGGATTACACCTGTGTTGCATCTTACAAGGGTACATGTGAAACTTAATAAATGTAGAATGTAAATGTCTTAACACAATAACTAAGAAAATGCCAGGAATGCTATGTTAACCTGTGTGATGAAAATATGTGAAATGGTCTATAAAACCAGTGTATGGTGCCCCATGATTGCATTAATGTACACAGCTATAATTTAATAAAAAAATAATAAGTGTATAGCCTACCACCTGTTTTGTAAATAAAATTTTATTGGAACACAGACACACTCATCATTCACATACTGTTGAAGTTTGCATTCATGCTAAAGATGCAGGGTTGAGTGCTAGAGAACACCTGGACCACAAATGCAAAATATTTATGATCTGGCCCTTTACAGAAAAACACTATGCTGCCCTCCATTCTAGAATCATCCTGATTTTTTGACTATGTGGCCCTATGGAGGCACATTCTGAGACCTGCAACCACAGGAGCTGCCAGTGAGATGCGCCTTAGATACTAGCTCACTCTCTTAGGCAGGCCCTGGCTGAACATACCTTATAGTTCTTTGCAGGAATTTTGTTATGTATAAAATATCGGAATTTAGAATTTCTTTTTTAAAAACAAAAGCTAATTAATAAATGTCAGAATATCAGTTGGCTCAGAATTATGCACTTTTTAAAAAAATTGCTTTGTATGCAATTGCTTTCCTATGCTCCTGGGTAAAATCCACGTGTCTGACCTTTGCTATGCTGGAAAGCACATCCATAAACAAGGCTGTCTCTTTGTCGCCCTCTATTGGAAACCCTTGGGTTGGACACACAGGGAGTCCGTCTAGGCTGCGCCACGGCGGTGGCCTGGTTGTTATAGCAGCCTCTTGCCACTGGGAGGCAGAGCATCCACGAAGCCCTGCGGCGCAAGAAACCCGTTGATCCCCACTCCCAAAGTCTGACCTCAGGGGACTTGGCCAGCATGCTTCCAGAGGGGTCTAGTGGTATTAGCAGCAAGGCAGTCTGCATCAGCAGAGAAAGAGCGAATTACTGAATTTCAAAGGGGCCTTTGGGTTCAAGCCAGGGCAATCTGCACTTGGAGTTCCCTTTGCTTTCTGGATTCTTTTATATATTTCTCTTTTACATGGGAGCGTTCCTGTAAGAAGATGCCAGTCAGGTGCACACATGGAAGTCTAGGCGATCAGACTGATCAGATTCAAATGTATGAAAGCAAGAATTTCAACATGATTTCACAGAAACTTCTGATTCCCTGTAAGCATAATTAATATGTCCATTGCTAAGTCTTTTTTTTTTTTTTTTTTTTTTTCTGGCAGGGAGGTGGGGAGAACAGAGTCTCCCCCTGTCACCCAGGCTGGAAAGCAGTGGCATGGTTATAGTTCACTGCAATCTCCAACTCCTGAGCTCAAGAGATCCTCCTGCCTCAGCCTCCTGAGTCACTGAGACTACACAGGTGCACAGCACCACACCTGCTATTTTTCTTTTGAATGTTTTGCAGAGACAGGGATCCAGCTATATTTCCCAGGTTGGTCTCAAACTCCTGGATTCAACCAATCCTCCCTGTACCTCACTTGTTCCCAAAGTGCTGGGATTATAGTCATGAACCATCTCAACTTGCTCCCCTTGCAAACTCTTAACTCTTAAAAAAAATTACCTTTTCAGTAGTTAGTAAACACATAGTAATAAATAAACTTTTAAAAAGATACTGGTCAGGGGCAAAGGAGGATTCTTATGTCTTCTTTTAGAAATATTGTACATAGATATACAAATAATGGCATACAACACCCATCAGTCTACATCATGCTTAATCTTTTCCTAGCAATATAGTGAAGACTGTTCTTCATCAGCAACATAGGCCACCTTGGGCTTCTGATGCCTGCATAGGAGCCTATTGCATGCTGTCTCTTATCAGTCCTCTCTTGACAGACATTTAGGTGATTTTCAATTGTTTGCTGTTACAAATAATGGAGCAATAACTAGATCTGTGCATGTCTTGTGAACATGCTCACACCTATGTCCCCCCAAATCCTAGAAGATGAATATTACCAGTCAGAAAGTATGTATGTTATAAATATTACTAATGGCAATTATCACTACAATGATAATAATAGTAACTGACACCTATGAGCTATCACTGTGTCAAATGCTGTTCTGACTCCTTTGGATGTATTAATTAATCTGTGGAGAAGACACTATGAATAGACCCATTTTACAGATGGATCTTTACTTATCTACTAGTAGTGAGACAAAATCTCTTTATTATTTTAATTTGCATTTATATTATAATGAGTGAGGATCAGCACTTCTTTTTCTATGACTAGTTCATTTCTTCTGAGTATCTTCTGCTGAGTTGCTGTTCCACTTCTTAATGTTAAAGCCTTTTAAATATTAAAACATTTGATACTTTTATCAAATGTGTCACAAAGTCTTTTCCCCACTTTATCATTTATCTTTTGACCTTTTTTGATAGTTTTTGGCTTTTTGCCATGAAGACATTTTAAATTCATATGTAGTTAGATTTATTAGTCATTCTTTTCATGAATTCTGACTTTGAATCATACTTGGAGAGATTTCTACAACCTGGGATTATAAAAATAAATCTCCCATATTTGTTCTAGTTATTTTATGGATTTAAGTATGTATACACATAAATTATATATATATTATGTGTGTGTATATATATCTATAAAACTGAGCTCCATCTGGAATTTATTTTGATGTATTAGAGACCCAGTTTTACTTTTTCCTAGACATCTACCCTATTGTCTCTTTAATTTTTGAGATAACTCATCTTTTTTCAATGGATTGGAAATGCCCCCTTTCTTTTATACTGTTTTCCAGTGTTTTGTGTCTATCTCTGGACTTTCTTCTACTGACCTATCTGCTTGTTTCTATGGCAGGATCAAGCACTTTTAATTTCTATGGTTTTACAATATGTTTTAGCATCTTGTAGTGATATTTTCTTTCATTACTTCTGTCCTAGAATTTTCTTGGCTATTTCTGTGTGTTCAATTTTTCGTATAAATTGCCATAACAATTGTCTTTGTTAATGAGAATGAGACAAGACTCTCAAACTCTTTGTGCAAATAAGAAATCTCACAGATTTGTTTACTCTATGCTTCCTGCGAGAGAAGGAAACTAAACTATGCAAGTTCGCAAATGCCTGTGTCTTTGAGGAAAAAGAGGTATCAGCTTGAATACCTGGGCCAAGGCCAACCAGTCCAAATTTCAGCCTTTGAGCAGTGCTCCCCAGCCTTTTGGCACTAGGGACCAGGTTCATGGAAGATGATTTTTCCATGAACTGGGGTATGTGGGGGGGGGGCTTCGGGGGTGATTTAAATGCCTTACATTTATTGTGCACTTTATTTCTATTATTATGACACTACAACTCACCATAATGCTGAACCAGTGGGAGCCCGGAGCTAGTTTTCCTGCAACTCCATAGTCCCCTCTGGGTGTGATGGGAGACAGTGACACCTGAAGTGTGTTGCTGCTACCAAGCCTGCCACCAGATGTAGCTTAATTATTACTTGCCTCTCACTGATAGGGCTTGATATGAGTCTGAAAGCCGTTGATGTATTACAGTCTCTGCGCAGGCAAACCTGTTTGCTACTGAAAATCTGTATTTATAGTTGCTCCGCAGAGCTAGCATCACCACCACGGCTCCCCCTCAGGTCACCGGTGTTAGATTCTCATAAGGAGCGTGCAACTTTGATCATATGCAGTTTACAGCAGGGTTCTCGTTCCTATCAGTCTCTATGAGACTGTCGAGCCCCCGCTGATGTGACAGGAGGTGGATCTCAGGCAGTGACGTGAGTGACAGGGAGCAACTGTAAATAAAGGTGAGATTTCACCTCTGGCTGGCCCACCACACACCTCCTGCTGTGTGGCCAATTGCTAACAGGCCAACTGGGGACAGGTGCTGGTCCACCACCCAGGGCTGGAGACCACACCTTTGGGGTAAGTAAGATTGCTTTCCTCAGGGCATAACAGCAACCCCTGAAATCCTGGTGATTTACTTATTACTCTGTCGAAATTACATCTGCAAGGATGGGTGTCTATGACACAGGATACTATCTGCTCTTCTCTTTTCTTCTTTATATTTTACTGTTGATTTTTCAAGCCTAAAATCTGGAATTTTATTGATTGGTACAGAGAGAAAGAAAAGTTGACCTGAAAAGTGCACAGTGCATCATTGGAAAGGAAAAAGAGAATAAGGCCATTCAATGGAATATGGACTCAGAATATTTGGCATTCAGTGTAGTCTGGAAAACCAAACAATAGCAGCAATAACAAAAAAAAGATCTGTGTTTTCATCAGAATTATACCAAATTTATAGATGAATTCAGGGAGAACTGTCATCTTTATACAAGTGAGTCCTTCTATTTAACATTAGGAAATATTTAGTCAAAACTTCCTTTTTTTCCTCTGTTTTTTAGATTTTCTTTGCCTGACTCTTATGTATATTTACTGGACTCTTGGGTCTTTTATCTTTTGCTTCCTTTTATAAATGGAATCTTTTTTCAATTATCCTTACAGAGGTATTGCTCCTATATATGAGGAATTCCCAGAGTTATCATACATAGGCACATTATTAACAGTGGATATCTTGGACAGTTTCACCATGAGTGAGAGAGATGAATTCATGTGTGTGTAGAAAGACGCGGCCAACACCTAGAGAGTATTTTGTAAATAAATGCCATTTAGCTATAATTTCCCTTTTTTTCTCTATGTATGGTGACTTTTGGGACACCCTATAGATTTTTTAATATTTTTTAAAAAATATTTATTTTGGGCTCAGGGCCTGTAGCCCATTGGTTAGGGTGCCGGCTACATACTCCAGGGCTAGCAGGTTTGAACCTGGCCTGGGCCTGCTAAACGACAACAACAACAAATAGCCAGGCACTATGGCGAGTTCCTATAGTCCCAGCTACTTGGGAAGCTGAGGCAAGAGCATCACTTAAGCCCAAGAGTTTGAGGCTGCTGTGAGCTGTGATGGCACCACACACTACGGAGAGCAACAAAGTGAGACTGTGTCAAAAAAAATATTTATTTTGTTCCCACTTGTCTTACTGGATTATCCTACAGTTCCATAATAGTTTTGCAATTGATTCTGTCAATTTTTCCAGTCATATGGTCAATGATAATTTTTGTCACCTCCTGTCCAGTTTTTGGACCTCTTCCCCCAGTTTTATCTGGTTGTATAAGATCATTTCTCAGCACAATAATAAATGGCAGTGGTAATAATGGATAATCGAGTCTTATTCCTAACTATATTGATTCTTCTAAACATAAATCTAGTTTCTGACTGATACATATTTAATTTAGCAATTAGGGAGGTATCTATCTTCCTATTTATCAAAAATTTTAAAGTCAGGATGGAATTGAAATTTAACAAACCCCATCTGTCATCAAGAAGATTTTCTCCTTTCTCCTTACTCTCTAGAACAGTTTAAAAGCATTGTTCTCCAATCAATAAAGGCTTAGTAGCATTTACTTGTGAGACCCTTGGAACCAGATGCTTCTCTAAGTGGCTGACTTTTTAGCAAGTTATTACCCATCTTCTATGGTAACCAATTGTTTTTTAAATCTCTGCACAGAACTGAGAAGAGGTAATTGAGGAATAATTTATTTGATCATTGTTGGTTATCTATGGTTAGTCCACTCACAATTCTTATTTTGTATATTTCTTTATTTCTCCTTATTTCTTTATTAAGGCAGCTAACCTGTAACCACATCAGACCAATCCAGCTCAAATTTTCTGTAACAAAGTTGTGAGTTTTTTTTCAGTTACTATGGACCCCCAGGTTGAAGGTCAGAAAACCTGAGCATACCTAAACCGGCAAGCATGGGTGGAACCTAAGTGCTTGGACTGAGGAGCTGGAACTGAATTAAGAAACTTATGGGCTGCATGGCAAGATCCAGGATCCAATCAGTTTGAGGCCTAGCATCACCCCATGGCATGGTCCAGTCAGGGCATGCCTCCTGGCATCACCCCACTGCAAGACCAATCAGAGAATACCTCATTACCATATGCTTATAAAACCAGATGCAACCCCCAGCTCAGGGAGACAGATTTGTGCTTTTCCTCCTGTCTCCTTGTCAGTCAACTTGCAATAAAGTTTTTCTTTCTCAAAGGTCAGTGCCACGGTATTGGCTTCTACTATGTGCACCAAGCAGCAAACCCATTGATTATTCATAATAAATGGTTCATGCATTTTCTTTTCTTTTCCCCTAATAACTAGCCCTTAGATGTATTATTAGTGTTATTGGGGTTTTTTATTGCAAATTTCTTCTCTATTCTTTCTAATTGCTCTTTCTTCTCTGTTTTCTTTAGTTTTATTTTGTTATTCTTTTCCTGACATCATTAAGTACTGAATTTAAAAATTTAAAGCAGCTTAACTGAGATATAATTTATATATGCCGTTATAAGGGTTTGATAATTTTTAGTAAATGTATATTGTGAACTATCACCACAATCCAGTTTTAGAACATTTCCATCAGCCCAGAAAGTTCCCTTGTGCCTGCTTGCATCAGTGTCTGCTCCCACCACTAGGCACTAGCAACCACTGATCTGCTTTCTGTCTCCATAATTTTGCCTTACCTAGAAATTTCCTGTAAATGCAATCCAACACTATGTGGTCTTTTGTGTTTTTTTTCTTTCACTTAGTATAATGCTTTTGAGGTTCATGTATGTTTATTACTGGATTTCTTGGTAAAGATGTACCCCATTTTGATTTTCCCCTCACCTGTTGATGGACATTTGGATTATTTCCAATTTGGGAATATTATGAATAGCACTGATATGAATGAACCTTGTGTACAAGTCCTTGGGTGGACATGTATTTTTATTTTCATTTTTATTTTTATTTTTATCAAGTAGATATCCAGGAGTAAAATTGTGGATCATATGGTAAAGCATAAATTCATAAAGTTCATCCTTATAAAAAGCATAACTTCTTAAGAAAGTACCAAACTGTTTTCCAGAGTAGCTGTACCTCCCATGATGTATGAAAGTTCTTGTTTTTCCACATTTTCCCAACACTCAGTATTGTCCATTTAAAAAATTATAGCCATTTAGCAGGTGTTTAGTGATAAATCATTGTGGTTTGGGTTGTATTTCCTTAATGACTATGTTGAGCATCTTTTCATGTGCTTGTTAGCCATTCATATGTATGTCTTCTTTGGTGAAGCATCTGTTCAAATATTTTTCTACTTTTTACTGCAGTGTTTATCTTCTTATTATTGATTTGTAAGATTAATGCAAGTCCTTTATTAGTTACATGCGCTGGGATTTTCCTGGCTAAACAGTCAGGAAAGTATCACACTTCCCTCAAGTGGTGGAATCACTGAGGTGTGAGTCTCAGCCCTATGTGCCACACCTTTGTGTGCTTTGCTTCAGCAGAAGGAAATTAGGCCATCCTGCAAAGGGAGGCAGAAGTGGAAGACAGAAATAGATACAGAGAACCCTGAGGGTCCCCCCTCCCTGCATCTAGCTCCTTTGGCCAGCCCTACCCTTCCTTTCTCTTGCTTTCCTGAACCAATAAATTCCCTTTTTACTAACTCTAGTTTAAATGAGGCTTTGCATCCCAGAATACCCTGAATGTAAGCAACCATCATCCTTACAGACAAGACTCATTTCTGGGCCAGGCACAGTGGCTGGGAGGCCAAGGCAGGTGGATTGCTTGAGTTTGGGAATTTGACACCAGCCTGAGCAAGAGCAAGATCCCTTCTCATTTGTACATAGATCATGAATACATTTATGCCATTATTGGATTCAATGTGTTGATTATTTATACAAATTGGAGTGTTTACATCCTACTAATTGACATAGCCTCCATCTCATTTACTCAATTACAGTGTTAAGACATTTGAAGTCTTTGAAGACCCTCCTCAGCATCATCTGGGCGACTGCACCAGGCCAGTGTTCAACAGCGGCCCCTTGTGGCAGCAGGAAGCAATAGCGGCAGAGGCTCATTTGGAGACCAGAGCTCAGGCTGAAGAAACCAGTCTGCCCACCTTACGAACTCTGGATGAAGCCTCTGGCAATCCTGGTCAACTAGGGAGATAAATATTGGAGGGCTTGATATTCAGGCAGCTGAGAACACAGGTGATTAACAGAGAGAGGAACTGAGCTGTGACCATATTTGCCCCTTTGGGTTTATGGAGTCATTCCACAAACGTCATCACAATTTGTTATTGTTTTTTTACAGCTGAGGGATAAGGGAACTTGGCCACAGTCCCACAATTAGTAAATGATAAAGCTCCAACTGGCACACGGGTCTTTCAGTTCTAAAGGCCATGCGCTTTCCTCCATACCTTATTAGAAGTGAATAGTGATGTTAAATGTTCCAAAATTCTGGAGAAGAGAGAAATGAAATTAAAAGGAAAGGTGAAAGTGACATATAAAGTAAAGAGTTTTCAAATATGCAAAGTGTCTTTAAAAATGTCCTTTGGAAGGTTGTACCTCTCTAGTGGAGGAGGAAGCGTCTAGAATCTATGCTGGAGGAGGGTGGGGTGAGGGGGAGGGAGGTGCCAGGGCCCTTTTTCTGAAGAAGCAGGGCTAGAAAGAGGGTCAGTTGCTTTCCACAGGGTCCTTCATTTTTTTTTTTTTAGTTAAATCATAGCTGTGTACATTAATGCAATCATGGGGTACAACGTGCTGGTTTTACATACAATTTGAAATGCTTTTATCAAACTGGTCAACATAGCCTTCCCAGCATTTTCTTAGTTATTGTGTTAAGACATTTATATTCTACACATAGTAAATTTCACATGTACCCTTGTAAGATGCACCATAGGTGTGGTCCCACCAATTAACCTCTCTCCACCTATCCTCCCCCCTCCCCTCCTTCTCCCCTTTCCCCTTCTTCTTGGTATATATCCAGAAAACGAAAAATCACATTATAACAAAGATATTTGTATCAGAATGTTTATTGCAGCCCAATTCATAATTGCTAAGTCATGGAAGAAGCCCAAGTGCCCATCAGCCCATGAATGGATCAATAAATTGTGGTATATGTACACCATGGAATATTATGCAGCCTTAAAGAAAGATGGAGACTGTACCTCTTACACGTTTACATGGATGGAGCTGGAACATATTCTTCTCAGCAAAGTATCTCAAGAATGGAAGAAAAAGTATCCAATTAACTCAGTCATATTATGAAACCAATTTATAGCTTTCTTATGAAAGCTATAACCCAATTATAGCCCAAGAAAGGTCCTTCTTTTTTTTTTTAATTTTTTTTTTTAATTTCAGCTTGCTCATTCGTTTAAAGTACTTTTTGTTGTTGTTGTTGTTCATTTTCTTTCTTCTTTTTTTTTTTTTAGATGTTCTTCCTCTGGCTATGCTCTGTTCCCTTGCCTTCCCAGTAGCTGGGATTACATGACGTCCACCACAATGTCTGGCTGTTTTTGATGTTGTTACTAGAGACGGGGTCTTACTCTGGCTCATTGCTGTTGACACTGGTCTCGAACCTCTAAGCTCAGGCAATCCACCCACCTCCGTCTCCCACAGCGCTGGGACTACAGGCGTGGCCTAGAGGTCCTTCATTTTTAATGTATTTCTGTACTTCAGGGCATTGGAACTGGGCATTTCTACCTAACCTAGAAAATTCTCTCAGAAAGCATGTCAAGTGTGGATATGAGCATTTATTTGGTGACTTTTCTTTTTTTAATGCCAGTTTGACACTCTGAAATGTAAAAGCACTTGTTTCTTTTCTTTTTAATTGTTTTTCTTTGGAGAGTCAAGTCTACATCAGTGCCACCTTTGATCCCAATTTAGGCATCTTCTAACCTGACTAGCTCTTCAGAGGACAGAAAGAGCCCAGACCCTCTGGGACAGCTAGGTCTCTAATGTCATAGGTACCAGAGGATAATGGAGTTCTTTCTTCCAGAGATGTGACTCAGATGAATATTTACTGGGTGAGTGGCTGTGCTTGATTGTGTTTAGAGCAGTTTTTGTCTAGGCTGAACCAGAGGCCTGAGGAGGCACACAGAAAGCTGAAGAAAATCCCCATCCTTGTGGTGGTACCGACTGTTCCCTTTCACTATTATTTAAGCATTTGGGGCTGACAAGTAGCTGGGGCCACCCACGGGGTGCAGGAAGGTGGGCAATTGTACAGCCCCTGTGCTGACCGTGACCTCTTCATTAGATGGCACCATATAGATCCCTTTTTAGAAACGGCATTTGTATTTTTCCGTATATACCTTAAACTATTTTCCCACAGCCTATCAGGGTTTTCTATGTTAAAGAAATAACCTGGAGGGATTTCTACTGAAGTGTAGCATGTGTGCAAAATAGTGCACGTGGCACAAGGATCCAGCTCTGCAGAGGGTGCCAAATTGAACAGACCCATGAAACATGACTGGCACCCAGAGTCCCTCTCACCTGGCCCCATGATCCTGCCTCAACGTTGCCTTCTCTGCCCAACAAGGAGAGAATTAAGGCCACAGATATGCCTATGCAGTGGCGGTCTATAGTTTAATATTAACATGTAGGGCAAGTAATGGGAGAATTCACAACATGGGACAGTAGATCTAGCTTAAAGGTGACATTAGATCTGTGAAAGGAAAGTGACTTTGGTGTCAGACAACCCACTTCTGGCACATATGAGGACATTAGTTCAGTTATTTACCTGAGCCTGAGTATTCCCCTCTTTAGATGGGAAGAATACTCTGACCCCACAGGGTTCTGACAGGTGGAAACATGCCACGTGGGAAGCACCTGTCCCCTAATGTCAGTGTCCACTTCCACGCACAGGCCAGACAGGACTCTGTGGAGCAGAGTCGTTGCTTAATGGAGGCCGCCTTTCCTTGGGTCTCCCCAGGGGTTTTGGAACTTGCCATTCCTCACATCACGTGCCTGTGCTCTCTTGAGCTGAATGCCCAAGCCTTCTGACTTCACGAGTGAACATTATCCAAAACCCCATCTCTTGTGTGGGTCTGCCCTCCGCCTCCTGCCCATCAGGACACCTGTCCAGGGCGGCCCTTTCCACACAGCAGCCCACACTTTCTGCCTGCCATCCCCAGGACCCAGGATGTGGGGTCCCGCTCTTCCTCCAACACCTTCACGTTCCAGATGAAGAGACAGCGGCCTGCAGAGGACAGGAGTCTGCCCAGGGTCACACGGCGAGGGCAGGGGTGGCTCTGAACCCTAACTGCTGCCTGACTTCCAGGGCCCCGGAGCTCTGTCCCTACCACCTCACACTGGCAGTGTCCCAATATCCTGTCAGTGTGGTAGAGCAGGAATGCCATGTCCATGCCATGGCAAGAGACAGCAGGAGCCCAAATTAAGCTTCAACCAAGAGTCTAGCTAATTACTGTATTTATTTTTAAATAGGTGATATTAACCGTTAAAGTTATTTAAAGCATCTAAATATATAGTGAGAAGTTTTCCTCCGTGCATCTACCTAGTTCTCCCCTCCTCTGGGCAACTGCTGGTCTTACGTCCTTGGACATTCTGCCACTGGCTTTTTGATATCCTTAGAGGAAAGTCAGATACAGGTTTTCATAGATGGAGCCATGCTCACGTCTTTGCCTTTTTCATTTAACAATATACCTTTCAGATCTTTACACATCAGTACATAAATAACCTCCTTATTCTCTTTCACAGCTGTGTAGTATTCCATTTATATCTATATTGTGTGGTATAATTTGTAACAGTTTTATTTAAATATAATTTATGTACCATAAAATTTGCTCATGTATTCATTCGATTGCTTTTATCATATTCACAGTATCCTCGAATATTCATATTTTGCAACTAGTACCACTATCAGTTTTAGAATAGTTTCATTACCCCAAAAGAAAGGCTATACCCTTTATTTATTTTTATTTATTTTTTTTATTTTTTGCAGGTTTTTTGGCCAGGGCCAGGTTTGAACCTGCCACCTCTGGTATGTAGGGACGGTGCCCTACTCCTTTGAGCCACAGGCACGGCCCTAACTATACTCTAACTATATCAGCTCTCCCCATCCCCCAGCCCTAGGCAACCACTAACCTACCTTCTGTATTTATAGATTTTCCTGTTCTTGACATTTCATATAAATGGAATCACAATGTATAATCCTCAGTTACTGGCTTCTTTCATTTAGTACAATGTTTTCAAGGCTCGGCCATGTCATAGCAAGTGTCAGCACTTTATCCCTTTTTATCGTTGGATAATATTCCATTGTGTGGATAAAGCACATTTTATTTATCTGTCATCGGTTGATAGACATTTGGGTTGTTTCTATTTTTGGCTGCCATGAATAATGGTGCTATGAACTCATATCCAAGGTTTTTTGTGGACTTACACTTTGATTTCTTCTGGCTATCAACTAGGAGTGGAATTGCTGTACCCTATGGCTTATTTTATAATTTACATAATCAGTGGAAATTTAATCAAATTGCCCTCACAAGCAACCCTCACAAATGTGACCGGTGGTAGTCACAGAGCAGGGATTTGGGAGGAATGGGGCAGTGGACCATGGCTGCATAATAGAACTTGCTAGTCTTCCAGTGTTTCTTCCCCTGTTGCTGAGGGAATTTCTCCCCCAGACCTTTATTTTAGTGCTTCCCAGTTAAATCTGCCTCAGTTCCAATGTGGCGTGTGACTCTGGGGTGTGGGAAAGAGAAGTGTCGTGGCTCACAGCCCAGCACATGAGCCCACTGCCTGATGGCTCCTGAGGGCAGCCAGACACCCCTGGGTATGTCACCCTGTGCCTGCCCCCTTTCTGTCTGGGTTTTCCCATGCAGGAGAATGTCCAAGGGGAAGCTGGTGACTCTTGACCATGGAGTTTCCTGGCTCTATGACTACAGGCCTCTGCCATGCCTGGCCATTCTCCACCCCTGCAGCAGGTGCAGAGCAGGGGAAGTCAGGAGCCACCCAGGCTCTAGGCTGCTGAGCCAGCCTTGGGTACAGCTTCCTGTAAGCGCAGGTCTCCATGAGAGCTGGAGGGCTGGACACTCCCTACCAGCATGTTTTAATTCACTGAAAATTCTTTTGATAGAACTTCTTGACAAGCCAAAGCCAACAAGGGCTTTTTATTTTGAGCCTACAGAAGACAGATTGAATCAGATCCTCTGATTAACTGAATGAGAGAAAACTCATTCACTGAGTCTCTGCTAAATTTCTGCTGGTACTGCCCTACCAGTCTTGGGCGATCGTGTTACTGCCTGCTCAGGAAACCCCGTGCAGTCCAGCTGCAGGGGGACAGCGATCATTTGCAAGGAGGAGTTCTCTTTTCACCATCTTCCCTTCCCCGCGGCAGCCGATTAATCTTGCCTCCTGAAGGCTAGAGGGAAAGACAACCTCATGGAACGTGAGTATTCCGCTACCACGCAAAGACCGGCAGTTCTAGAATAACTTCTATTTCACATCATTAAATTGTAAGTGCAAAATGGCACCTCCAACAAGCTTTCTCTCTCCTACAGGGAAAATACTATGCAACTTACTTTTACCTTTTTAAAAAAAGAGTGGTAAAATACAATGTATTGCAATAATTAATATAATGAGTTTCTTTCATGTGGAAAATGAAATTAGTTATAAAATAATTTAATGTTCTGTAGTTCTTAGTTGGGTATATTTTATATGAATTTGAACATATCCTATCATTCTCTATTTCCAGAAAGTTCTACCAGTTTATATATGTATTCTGAGTTTAAGTAAGTTCTCTTGCCCTAATAAAAGGCTTATGATGATCTTGTTGGATTAATTTGCTATTTGTTTGTTTGGCTAATTAATGGGATTTTTTTTTTTACCCCTTTCTCACTTTAAGGTATTAAACCATTCCACTCCCGGTGGTGTAAAATTCAAGATTGTATTTCTTCTTAGGAGTGCTTAATTTTATGTAATTGAATCTGTTCATTTGCCTGGGGCGTTGTCACATATAGTTTGTAAAGTTATTTTTAAATAGTTTCTTCTTTTATCTAAAGGTAATAAGATTATTCACTCATTCGGAAAACTATGATAAAAATTATTGGCCTCCCAGGTTTTCATTAGCAAAATGAATTAGAAACAAATGAACAAATATCAGATACTAAGCATTTATGGAGTATTTTTGGTCACCCAACAGGCTAGAGATTTAACCAGCATCTCTGTGTACTTCTGTGTTACGTTGAATCGGATCCTCTGATTAACTGAATGAGAGAAAACTCATTCACTTAGTCTCTGCTAAATTTGGGGGTTCAAGCCACTAAAACTCAGATGAGAAATGACTGGCAAGATTGGGCGCTGTGGCTCTGCTTTTCATTATTTTATTTTCTTCACTGGCTCTCCAAGCAGAGAAAACAGTTTTTGAACTAAACAGCAGTTGAGATCTTAATCTTCTGGGCCGACAAGGGCACACAATGTCTTTACCCAGGGGCACTTCACCAAGGAGACCAGAAAGCACCAACTTGTACTCTTTCCCTGTAAAATTAATTTCTTTTTGAAAATAAGTGCACAAGGTACAATGTGCACAAAAGGACATGCAGTGAAAAGTATAGAATTTTCTTCTCCTGTTCTCTTCCCCAGAGGCAACCACAGGTACTGATTTGTTGTGTGTTCGGCCCGAAATATTCTATACATACATAAACTTCAAGCAAATAACATCTACTGCCCACCCTTTTACATGTAGTCAAATACTATTATGTGTCACTGTCAGCTTATCTTTTTCACTTCTTCACATTTAGTACCTGAAAAACTCATGTTCTGATTTCTCTTCAGAATGAATACATCTTTCACTTTTTACGAAAAAAAAATCTCATTACCTTTTATGGCTGCATAGTACTCCACTGTGTGGAGGCTCCAAATGTGTTTAACCACCCCCTAATTGGTGCTATTCTGACTGTCCCCAAGCATTTGTCATCCCAAGCAAGACCACAAAGACTGTCAACATATGTTGTTTCAAACATGTTGCAGGGGTGTCCAACCTTTTTTCTTTGCCACTCGTTGAAGAAGGAGAGTTGTCATGGGCCACCCATTAAATACACAACACTAACAAAAGCTGGTTAGCAACAAGGATGTCTATGCATACTACTCGTGATGTTCAAAACTACAGATAAGTGGGGTGGCACCTGTGGCTCAAAGGAGGTGGTGGGTTCAAACCCAGCCCTGGCCAAAAACTGCAAAAAAACAAACAAAACAAACAAAAAACAACAGATAAGCAAAAAAAGTCCTCGCAAAATAACCATGTGGCCCATTGGCTGTAGGTTGGACACCCCTGTCTAGGGCATCTTTAGGAAGAATTCTTCAAGATGGAACAGCTGAGTTGGATGTAAGTGCATTTGTAACGTCAGTAGATCTTGTCACTATGGCCTCTGTGTTGGTTGTATGGATTCTCAGGCTGATAAAAAATTATACAAAAGCCTAATTACCCTGTACATGTACCGTCAGGGTATATTCTGAAACATTATGAGTTTACAACTCCAATAGGTAACAAAATGTTACGTAGCTGTAGTTTTCATGTGCATTTTTCTTGTTTGAGTGACATGAGAAGCTCTTTTTATGTCAAAGTCCATTTTCCCTCCAGTCTGTTGGTCTGTATCCTTTGTGCACTCTCTTCTTGGCTAAACCGGGCAGCCTTCCTTCCAGATGCTGGCTCTCATCAGGACCTCTCTGTTTCTCAGTGACCAAGTGGACTCCCCACGAATCCTCCAACCAGACCCAGGCCAACTCTCTCCTCGGGCCCCTGCTGGGTGGCCAAGTGCAGGGGAGGAACAGCACCAACTCCACCAGGGCCCTGGAGGTGCCAGACGGGACGAGCGCTGCCTGGTACATCCTCACCATCATTGGCATCTATGGGGTGATTTTCCTCCTCCGGCTGGCCAGCAACATCCTCAGAAAGAATGATAAGTCCTTGGAAGACATTTATCACTCAAATTTGGCCTCTGAACTCAAAAAGAAAGGACTCCAGAGCAGGGTAGCCAAATGCTCTGTGCTGACCATTAGCAACAGAGCTGCCCTGCAACCCGACCAGGCCAGCCCGGGGCCAAAGTGTGGAAACAGCAGACCCCAGACCAGAACCCAGGAGATCCCTTGAAAGCCAGAAGGTCTCCTCTAGGGAGGCCCCAATCTTCTTGGGAGGGGAGCAACTTTGGATTCACCTGAAACATTGAGAGAGGAGCTGAGCCTGTGAGTGCCTCTGGCTGGTGGGATGTGACCGGACCCTGCAATTTATCTCCTTCTTGGGCCTTCTGGTATTTTGAGAAGAGAGAGTGGGGCAGAGACTTCTGGCCACACTCACCCTTCACTGGCAAAGCCTGTGCTCCAGGGAAGAATGTGGGACACTGGCTGTCCTCAGAGGAATCTAGGACACTCCTTGAGTGCACAGAAGGCAGCTTCTGGCCATGGACTGAAGGCTGAATTTGAAGATAAAACCCCTAGATTAAAATTCACCTTCTCAGGGGGTCACATAAACTGAGCAGCTAGTTGCCCACTTGGAACATGTGGGGGTTGGGACAGATAGTTTCAAGGGATTATTTTATTTTAAACACTCTCACTTAAAGAAAGGACCAAAGTTAATAACAGAAGTTGGAAATGCTTCATTTTCATTGAAAGAATGAGATGCATTGACAAAAGCCTTAGGACTGAGTTGAGTGGCTCACGCATGGAATCCCAGCATGGATTGCTTGAGCTCGGGAGTTCAAGACCAGCCTGAGCAAGAATGACCCCATCTCTACTAAAAATAGGAAAACTAGCTGGGCACTGTGGTAGACGCCTGTAATTCCAGCTACTTGGGAGGCTGAGGCAAGAGGATTGCTTGAGCTCAGGAGTTTGAGGTTGCTGTGAGCTATGATGCCATGGAACTCAACCCCAGGGTGATGAAGTGAAACTGTCTCAAAAATAAATAAATAAATGAAATGAAAAAAGCCTTAGTCTTGGGGTCAGAAGACTCAAACTCTGGTCTGGGTTTGATTATCAACTACTTTGGTGTCTTTTCAATGTATCACTTCACCTCCTAGAACCTCGTTTTCATACAGACAAAATGAGGATAATGATGTCAGATCCGTCAGCTTTGTCAAGTACAGTGTATCCATGTACAAGATCCATATACAAATCACGCATGTGAATATATTCTGAAAAGTAAAATAAATATGTAAATATAAACCTTGTTGCGAGAATATTGGTGGTGACTCTGGTAATGATAGTTGAAGCTGATGGTGATGGTGGTGGTGATGATTTATACTGATTATAGATGTTGTTGGTGGTGGTGGTGGTTGATATTGATGGTAGATGTTGGTGGAGGTAGTTGACATAGATAGTTGTTGACATTGATTGATAAACCATCACCAACATCTGTAATTAATATAAACCATCACCACCATCACCACCATCAGCTTCAATGATCATTACCACAGTAGTGATGGTTGGTGTTAATGGTGATGCCATTGATAGTGATAGTTGATGCTAATGGTGGTGGTGTTGGTAGTAATAGTTGATGTTGATGGTGTTGGTGTTGGTAGTGGTGGTAGTGTTGATGGTGGTGGTGCTGGTAGTGGTGTTAGTACTGATGGTGGTGGTTGTGTTAATGGTGGTAGTTACTGGTGGTGGTGTTGGTGTTGGTAGTGATGGTTGGTTCTGGTAGGGGTGTTAGTACTGATGGTGGTGGTTGGTGGTGGTTGGTGTTATTGATGGTGGTGGATGGTTTTGGTGGTGGTAGTTATTGGTGGTGGTGGTAGTGGTTGATGTTGATATTGACAATGGTGGTGATGATGCTATTCTGGCACAGGAAATGACTAATCCATTGTCAAGTAGTGTCTCAGCAATGGCTGTGTTGCCCTGTTGGACAGGAGAATCTGTCTGCATATCAGTTGTTGCATGAAGTCCCTTATGCGTGATCGGTGACGCAGAGTATAGACCTACAGTTGAAATAGTATGGAACAAAGAGTGGCTACAAGCTCTGTGATGGCGAGCAGCAAACTCCTTTATTTCTTCCCAGCTTATATAGACACATAACTTAACCAATAAACACATGACTTAAACCTTGGCCCCAGGCCTCTTACTGCCTGGTAGTTACGGGCCCACAGATAAACCAGATTAACTGATAACCATTTTACTAACATTATCTAAAGCTATCCTTATAGGCTAAGGTTTAACTGGATAACTGCTTTGTCTAACTTAATCCTCCTAAAAATACATGACTTAATGGAGAACATGTTGTTAGCCATTATGTCTTTGCTCTTATCTGATAAATCCTGAGACTCTGGGGGGAAAAGATAGATCGAATACCTGCCTTACTGGCCTCACCATTTGGAGGCAGTTACTTTAATCTTTAAGCAAGGCATAGTTAGGAAATTCTTAAGACATACAGAAGACTCCACTCCCATGTGGGCCTTAAGTCAGGGGGTTTTTACGCCTGCAACCAACCAGGCTGACCTTAGGTCAGGGGGGTTTTGTGCCCACAACCATCCCGGCCATATGGGATTCTGCCTCAGTTTCTCACAAGTATGCCCGCACAAAGTCTTTTCACTGCTCCCTCTCAAACAGCTTTTTTAACCAGAGGCATATAGTCCTTTCACCTATAATCCGTTCGTGACCTGTGCTGTGAATTGAATCAGTGAGATTCGGATATTTAACATGAAACAGATGCTTACAGATTTCCTTACCTTAGTCACCAGACATCATATGATTCACTCAAATACTTTATAAATATCTGTTATTTATATACTTGTCTCTGCCTAAAAAGAAATAAGATCTAGTCTAGACAACTGATTAATTTAGAGAGATTGTGATCAGCAGAATTGCTACAAGTAGCTTTTAGCAGGCAAAGAGAAAAATTATATTTTGTACCAATTTCTATAAAGTTCATCTAGGTCATCTTTTAGAGATAGCTCATGGGCTAGACATGAAATATCTATCTCCTGTCTGCAGATGGTGGTTTGCAATCAGCCCTATAATCTCATAAAGGTAAGAATTAAACTCCAAGTTCTTGGAGGGTGAGATATACCTCCAAGTATTTTTTTTTCTTTTCACATTTTCCACATCATCATTATTATCATCATCATCCCACAGATTAGAAATTAAAATGTCAGTTTATTTATATAGTTTACATGTGGGGCAGGACAATACAGAACGTACAAAAATGTAATCTATGTTTAATAGGATGCCTTTGAATGGGGGTGAATGGTCAGAACTTAAGTGAATTTAAGAAGTATAGCCATCCCTTGTTGGTTGCCTCCGCAAAACACATTTCTCCCTTCCTTATCTCAACTCCCCTAATTTGCCTTTGGGGATCCTTAGGGTTCCAGGGAAGTTGAAACTGCACCCAGTTTGAGGGTTCCAGTAAGAGACCTGGGTCAATCCAATCAGCACATCCCTTCTCCTGGGTCCAGGATAGACACTTGGCCTAAGCATGCTGACCCAATCAGAATGACCAGAGTTCTGGAACATGAAAGCTCTCCCTTGTTCAGGATAGTGTGAAAAGCAGATCTGAGCCTGAAATTGCTGGATCCATTTTGCCACCATGAGAAAAGCCAACTTGAGGGCAAATACGAACATCTAGGGGAGAGCAAAACTGAGAAAATTATAATAGCGCCCCAATCACTTGGCCCAAAGCCTTCATTTACTACTGCAAATTTTTGCTTTGTGAGCCAATGAGTTCCCTTTAGTAAGTGTGTTTAGTAACTAGACTTCTTTTTCCTTCATAGCCAAAAATATCCTAAATGATACTGTTACCAGCCAGGTTGATTATGCCTGTATACAGCAAGCCAGTAACTGTAGGGATAAGTTTTTGCAAAAGAGAAAAGATTATATTCACAAGGCTGTTGTGCAAAGAGATGAGAGAACAAATCTCAAGTCTGCTTCCCTAAAAAATAGGGCTTGGGGAAGTGGTTCTCAACCTTCCTAATGCCACGACCCTTTAATACAGTTCCTGTGGGTCGTGACTCACAGGTTGAGAACCACTTGCTTAGGGTTACTTATGGGATAATGATTGGCAGGTGGGAAAGGAGATGTAATTGGGGTTTCTGTGTAAGCATGATCGAGCTTCATAGGACCCACATGCAGGAAATGGTGGCATTAGTGTGATCTGAGGGAGGAGTTTTTGGCCCTTTGATGTTAAAAGGTCACTTTTCATGCACCCACAGGCCCAGTGGCAAGCTCAGTGGTCTTAACCAGCTTGAACTGAACAAGAGCTGCCCCCTAGTTCCTGAGATACAATTCTGAGCCCCTGTCTAACTAACCCCCCAGACAGAGATGTTGCCGTGGCCCGGGGGGCTAGTTCAGCAGGGACCTAGGATATGGGGGGAGAGAGTGGAAGAAACAAGAGACACGAAGAATGAGGAGCAAGACAGGATTCTGATCAAACTCCCCCAAAACTTTATCTTTTAACAGCTATTTAAACACAAGTGGAGGGGGGATGTGTGCTCAGAGGTATGAGAGGGTGGGGAATTCCCGGAGCAGGTGTGGTAATCCAATGGTCAGGATGTTTTTCTTGCCTGTCTGATTGTAATTGATTTATTGTAGTATTTTTCCGGAGAAAACTCTTTTTTTAAGATTTGGCTCTCGGCACCAGCTATGTGTTGAAACCACTCCTTTGACACTACTGGGTGTCTCCAATTCAGTTCAGTTCTGATTCTAAGAGTTA
>CAUYPK010148366.1:0-11194 GCA_963574355.1 Loris lydekkerianus | reverse complement strand
TATTTTTCTTGCTTAATATTTTGATGTAGCAACTGTCTGATTCTTTTTCTGAATGTATTTATGTTTGTTCGTTCTTTACAATGTTTTTGTTTCTAGTTCTTATCTTAAACATTGTTATTGTTATTAAATTTTAAGCCTTTTTAATTTTGTGAAGGCAAAAAAAAAGGAAACCTAATAAACACATGTATATGTAAAAATTTAAAAATAAATAATAATAATAATTCTATATAATAAAGTCACAAGATACAAAATCGGTCAATATAACATAATATGTACAGAATCTGTATATGTAAAATTATGAAACACTGAAGAAAAAATCATAGAATATCTAAAAATAATTACAGAGATATTCCACCCATGGATTGGAAGATACCATAGTATTAAGAAATAAATTCTTCCCAGCTTCATCTGTGGATTCATCTCATTCTCAATTAATATCATATCATGTTATTTTGTAGACAATATATTGGTTCTAAAATGTATCCAAAAAGAAAAAGGAATTGGAATAACCAACACAATACTAAAGAAAAAGAATAAAATTAGAGGATTCACACTATCCTAGAATGTCTTAACAAAATAACTAAGAAAATGCCAGGAAGGCTATGTTAACCAGTGTGATGAAAATATGTTAAATGGTCTATAAAACCAGTGTGTGGTGCCCCATGATCGCATTAATGTACACAGCTATGATTTAATAAAAAAAAAAAAAAAAGCTAAGGTAATCAAGACATGGTATTGATAAGTAATAGGCACATAGGTCAATGAAACAGAATAGAGACCCAGGAAATCAACTAACACAAGTCATATGATACATGTATTTTCAACAAAGATGCAAAAACAATCAAATGAAGGAAACGTGGTCTTTTTAATAAACTTTACTGGAGTAATTTGTCCTCCAAATGCAATTCTTTGCACACACACTCACATAGCCTTCCTGGCACACGTGAGATGTGACAATTAAATTCATGAACTCATCCTAGAAAAAGTGCTACATACCTCATTGTTGAATATCACTAGTCACCTCTGAAGTACTCCCCTTGGGAAGCTATGTACCAAGACCAGTTCCTAGTCTACCTTTCAAAGCAATTTTGGAACTCTTTTTCTGAAAAGGCCATTAGAGTTGTTGCCATATTACCCTTGAAATCCTGAATGTCATCAAAATATATTCCTTTCAATATATCCTCTATTGGGGGGGTAAAGAAAAAGTCATTAGGGGCCATAACAGGTGAGTAGGGAAGGTGTTGCAACACAGTGATTTGTTTACTGGCTAAAAACTTCCTTACATAGAGGCTATGTGAGCTGGTGCATCATCATGATGCAAGACCCATGAGTCATTAGTCAATATTTTCAGTTAAGATTTTCCTGACTCCTTTTCTATTGATGTTTACTTCATCTGCTATGCTTCTCACAGTTGATGATTTTGATGCACAAATTGACAAATTTTTGCAATGTTTTCATCAATTCTGTTCATTACTGGCCACCTACCAGCTCTTCATCAGTGACTCTTCAGAAAAGATTTAATCCATTTGTACATTACTGTTTTTTTCATGGCATTATCCTCAGAAATTTAGACTAATACATCCCTGATTTCATTTCTTCTTCTGCAAGTTTAACAAGAAATTTACAAATGTTTATTCATTGCTCTAATTCATGCAGCAACCTTCTCATGACACCACACAAAACACACAAGAAACAATAGAGAACACCACTCACCAAGACACTTCCACGTGTTAACACAAACACAACTGTGAGATACTGACTTACCTAGCTTATGTAACCTCAAAACCTTACCAAGTTGCTTGTACAGTGCTGCCAAAGTAAGAACACAGTGGCAAATACGTGAATTTAATTATCAGATATTTAAAATATATATTTTAGACACGAAACTTATATCTTATACAATTAACTCACAATGAATCATAGGCCTATACCTAAAATGCAAAGTTATAAAACTTATAGAAGTCACAAAAGAAAATCTATATGACCTTGGGTTTCATGATAATCTTCAAGACCAAAAGCACAGTCTATGAATAAAGAAATTGTTATGATAGATGTTATTAAAAATAAAAATATTTGCTTTATAAAAGACATTATTAAGAAAAAGAACATACAAGTAATAAAGTGGAAGAAAATTTTTGAAAATCATATCTAAAAAAAGACTTCTATCTGAAATATACAAAAACAACTAAAACAACAGTAAGAACACAGGCAACCCCATTAAAAATTGGCAAAAGGTAGCTGTGGTATATGTACACCATGGAATACTATTCAGCCATTTAAAAAAATGGAGACTTTATAGCCTTTGTATTAACCTGGATGAATGTGGAACACATTATTCTTAGTAAAGTATCACAAGAATGGAAAAGCATAAATCCTATGTACTCAATTTTGATATGAGGACAATTAATGACAATTAAGGACATGGTGGGGTGGGGGAAGTGGAGAGCAGAGAGAGAAAGAAGGAGGGAGGGGTGGGGAAAGGAAGAGCAGAGAGAGGGAAGGAGGGAGAGGGATGGGGCCTTGGTGTGTGCCACACCTTTTGGGAGCAAGACAAGATTGCAAGAGGGACTTTGCCTAATAAATGCAATCAGTGTTACTTGGTTTCTTGTGCCCTCAATGAATCCCCAACAATAAAAAATTAATAATAATAATAAAAAAAACTGGCAAAAGTTTCAAGCAAATACCCTCCCACCAAAGAATACAATCAGATGGAAAACAGGCATATAACAACATACTCAACATCCTTCTTAGAGAAATTCACATTAAAACTATAAAAAGGTACTACAGCACACCTATTACAATAGTTCAAATCTAAAAATATAATAGCAACTGCTGGTGAAGATTATAGCGGCAACAAGAATTTTCATTCATTGCTTGTAGAAATGCAATATGGTACCGTAACTTTGGAATGCAGTTTGGCTATGCTTTACAAAGTTGAACATAGTCTTAGAATACCATCTATCATCATGTTTCTCTGTATTTTCCCATCTGATTTGAAACTGGGGACCACACAAAATTATGTATGCAAAAGTTTACAGCAGCTTTATTTATAATTACTCAAAACTGGAAAGAGTCAAAACATCCCTCAACAGAGGAAAGATTAAACAAGCAGTGCTACATCCATGCTACTCAATGACAAAAAAGGAAGGAGCTATCAAACCCCACAAAAACATTCACAAATGTTAAGTACACATTGCTAAGTGGAAGTTTGAAAAGAAAATGCACTGTACATTTATTTTTGACATTCTGGGAAAGACTAAACTATAGAGACCAGTGGTTGCTAAGGGGTTAGTAGTGGAGAGGGCTGGATGGGAGAAACACAGGAGATGGGTGGGGAGGGGGCTGAGAAACTATTCAGCATGAGAGTATAAGGGTAGATGGATACCTGAGAATACGCATTTGTGAAAACGCAAAGTACATTACTGCATAATAACCTTGATATATTCAAATTAAAAAAATTATTTCAGAAGTCAGAAGATTCCCTGATGGAATGCAAACTCTGACAAAGAATCTAACTTTTACAAATGTATGACATAGCCTCCCTAAAGGTTGCTGACCTAATTAACTTTGGAAATGAGTAGAGTCCATAAGAATAAAAACAAAAGGAACTGAACATAAGCTCTGTTACTCTACTTGATAAAGGTGTTTCCCATGGAGTACAGTGTAAAAGTTCTGATTCTCCTACACACCTGTGCTAGAAGAAAATAATTAAGTAAATGAATGGCAGATGCTGGAAGTCAGGTTTATATTGCTGCAGCTCAGTGAGAGGTTACAGACAAGCAAGGGGGGAAAGTTAGAATAATCCATGTAATAATGGATTAAAGTTGGAGACATCAGTGTGAACTCATGTTTAGTTTAATATACAGAAAGTTACATGTAAAATAGGTCCGTGCATATATGTGTATGTACAGGTAAGTATACATGTGTATTTCCTTGCTCCATCAGCTGAAAGGGGCTGAAAACAACACCACCCCAGGAGCAATAAGCACACGCAGAGTTGGATTTTGGTTTCTGATACCACTCTGCAATAAAAGGAATGAGGGTCCCCCAAAGAAATGTGTTTATTCTAAGACAGGGTCAAAAACATACAAAACAATCCTGAAGCATCTTGTACTCTCAGAAAGTAGGCAAATGCTAAAAATAAACAAACAATATAATAATGGGACTATGTCAAAGGGACTAAAAAAGTTCCCAAGGACAAAAAACTAGAATAATTTGAGCAACAAAGAAAAAAATATAGTGTTAGATTATAATCCAGTATATAAAATAAATATCAATGAATCCATCTGATATACGTTGATCAATAAATCAACAGTGGAGAACAAAGTTCCCATGCAAAAGAATTCCAAATTATGTGTGTTAGTACTTTCCCTTCAAAGAAATGAAGCATAACTTCCTTAATGAGGGCTGCATATAGTGACTTCCTTCCAAAAAGTGGAGTTGGAAAGGGGGAAAAGTTGCTAACTTTACAGTTAAGATACCTAACAAACTCTGCCTCAGCCAGGTGATCAAGGTTGACAGCAACAGCAATAAGTCACGCTGATAGCATGAACCCTTAAGAGGAACTGATGATCAGCATTACAAAAGAAATCCATGTATCCAAATGTATTTGTACTCCATAATACTTTGATAATAAAAGATATGTGATGTGATAAGGAAGTTACTTTACTTTTATGATATTCCTCCCACAAACCCATAGACTCAGTTAAATCATGAAAAGAAAAAGTCAAACAAACTTAATGAGGGGACATTCTACAAAATACCCAATGACCAGTATTTCTCTGTCAAGGCAAACAAAATCAAGAAATACCAGCAAAATTGCCCCAGTCAAAAAGAGGCTAAATCAGTGGTTTTCAGCCAATGTCATGATGTATTTTCATTGTTACAAAGGGGTCGCGACCCACAGCTTGAGAACCATTGGTCTAAATAGACATGATGACTAATGTAATATGGTACTTGAATGGGATCTTAGAACAGAAAAAAAAAGACATTGAAACTAAATAAGTATGGACTTCACCTGATAATATTGCTTTATATTTATATTCACCTGATTTATACTGGTTTATTACCTGTAACAAATGTATCATGCTAATACAAGATGTTAACTATAGAGGAAACTGAGTATGGGGTATACGGGAATTCTCTGTATGAATTTTGCAACTTTTCCTCTTAAAACCAGACTCTAAAACAATTTTAAAATAAAAATATTATTAAAAATGAAACATCTCATTTCTGAATACAAATATAGGAATATTAAATATTTGCTTAATAAAACACTGCTTTGAAGGAATAATTCACCTGAATGAGGAAGTTTAATTCTGCTCATCAGAGAGACATAGTGCAGTGCATTACTCCGCCCAGGAGATCAGCTACCTTCCTTTCCAGCTCTGATACCTTGGTCAAGTTACTAACAATGCCAAAATCTGTAAAACTAATATGCTAACAATATTTCAATAATAAAGAGATAATGTGGGTAAGTTTCTCAGTACTGTTATAGTACTTGGCTAAAACTAAATTTATGGCAGTTTTTATTGATATTATTTCATTGTTATTATTGTTAAAAGTATTTTATTGTTAGAGGGAAATTGGTGTGCTCTCACCCAACAGGCGTGATATAAGTGTGCATGGCACACTGCGTGGGTGAGGGGCACAACTACAACAGGGCCTTTATCTAACAAACGCAAACAATGTAACCTAATCATTTGTACCTCATGTTAATCAGAAACTATTTTATTGATGTTAAAATGCTAAATCTCACCAATAGATCAAATAAAAGGTAAAGTCTTCCCCAGAGTAATGGAAGCATTCAATACATGGAATATTACTATATATACATACAGCACTCAGTTATATTTGAGATATAATTTTGGCATATTAACATCTCACCTCTTGAGCATTATATTACGTATAAAATATGAAACAATTAAATGAGGACTTTTCGAAACCAACCTTAAATCTGATCATTTACGTATTTGCAGACATTACTGAGATAGGAATTACCCCTTATTTTAAAGAACCCTCTTTCAATGACTTCCTAAAAGCCCTGGCTAATTTCAATATACTGAATAAGATTTAATTATATTTTTACTATTATCTCACAGGCAATCTTTGGAAGTTATAGGAAGAATGGTTTAGTCTACTTTAAAACAATGCAAAACAGAGATGAAATACAGACTAAAGGGCAAATGATTATTTTCATAATCATAATTAAAACTCTGAAGATGCTTAAATTATGTACACTTTTGTTCTAAGAGATAACAATTTAATTTATATTAATTCATTAAATTAATTTGTTCAAGATTAGACTCACATGATATGAGAAGGAGAAAGGGATATATTCTTCTTAGATCTGGTTGCAAGGTCTATCATTTTACAGATAAAAAATGTTCATCCAAGTGATTTAACCTGTGTTCCTGAGCTCACATAGCTCTTAGCAAAGTCAAGAGTAGGGAGCCTGCTGTTCTGATCTCTACATCACACTGTCTCTACACACACATTACACATCACTGTCAGTGGTATTAAAAGATTCCCTGTCAATTCACTCCCATAAGTTTATCAATCTATAGAATTTTACTTGCTTATTGTCTTTCTCCCTACAAAAAGGCAAGAAAAATATAAGTTCCTTGAGTGGAAGGACCTGATTTATCTTACTCATCATCATGTTCTCAGTACCCAAACAATTTTGAATAAGTAGTTGCTGAATAAGCTTTTCTTGATTGAATGAATTATTCAATGCTTACAGCTTTCTCAATGTTCACATCTGTCCTTGCGATGGCTTCATACTTCCCTAGAAGGCTTGTCTGTGGTTTACACTTCAGAATCTTACCCACATAGGGAAGGAGAAAGGAGTCTCTTTCATGGTTAAGGATCCATTAGTGTGAAACCTGACATTCCCAGTCCTATAATCAACTCAGTAGAAATGACAGCCTAAAAACCATTCTCTTCTCATTTAATAAAATAATAAATTCTCAAGTTGAACAAAATAAGGTAAGGTCTTCAGTGAGGAGTTTCAGAGAAAAGAAATGGGAGCATTGGCAGCAGTCAACCCTGAGACCAGGTTGTATTTATGCTAAGTTTGTCATCGAGGACACCACCAGTCTCCATCCTATCAGAAGCATCCAGGGTTTATTCTAACTCCCTTATTCTTCTAACCCGAACTGTTAACATTTGTACAACAGCAAAAATGCCCTTTAGAACATCATTATTTCTATGTGTGGAAGATGTTCATTAAATTATTAGGATACAGGTAGGAAAAATACAACTTGAAATTGATGTTCCACACACACACATACACACACTGCTGCTGTTCAGAATAAAAATAACATGTAAATAAATTCAAAGAGATTTAAAATAACTCTTTACAAGTAGTTCAGTAGAGTTAGAACAAAGGCTGCTAAGATGATTTACTACTAGCTAACGGTATACACACACACAGAGATACACACCATTTACACACACATGTTCTGGAAAGCTACGTTCATACAAATAACTAAGCTTGCTTCTTTTATAATGTTGTGCATTTGTTCACCTACAAATTATTGCAGAAAATCCAATTACTTTATTTTTTGTCAAATAGAAGGTTTTGTGTTTCTATGGTGAGATGTGCAATATCAGATATAGAGATTCACTGCATGTGCTTTTAGGATATATAAGCTCTCCCTAAAAAACTGAAAGAAGAGGCTCTGGTCTTTAACCCATTGCCATTGATGCTGAGAAGGTCCTTGACCAAGCCCATGTTTTCCCTTCTAAAGCACGGTGCCCAGTTGCTTGTAGCACCCAATCCCTGATGCATATCTCAGGAGAGAAATATGTCAGAGTTACTCCCAAGACCAGCACTTGAGTTTAAGTTACCCTCTGCAGTGCGGAGGCACACCTTTCTCCCTCTTAAATAATCCAACTCCTTTTCTCTGAATGCTGGGAAAATGGAAATTTCTTTATACTTTTCTGGAGGAAGAAAAGCCTTAGGTTTTAAGAAGCAGTGTTCCTGCTTTGTACTTTTGAAAGAGTGAAGTGAAAATGCCCTCTTATTCATTACAATGAAATTATCGGGAAAGAAACTTAAGTTATTTGAACACTTTCAAATGATTCAAATTCTAAATAGTGGTTAGGGAGGTTTTATAAAATTATAAAGAAATTAAATATGTTCTAATATTTCCAACTATAGATCCTTCCACCAAGTTTCAAGTATCAGGAGAGTGAGTAAATAGTCACTGAGAAATTACAGTAGAGTGAAAATAATGCTATACACATCCCTACATATATATGTGGGTGGAGATTATATATAGAGAGATATACATACACACACAAACATATATATATATAATATAAAATGTTGCTTATTTTTCAAAATAGTAATGTTAAAATGTTATATTTTAGAAGTTGACATTTTTCATTGTACACAAATTAATTAACTCTTTCTTTCGAAGATTTTAGTTCTTCTTTTCTTTCCGTAAGTGGGCTATACTTCCTAAAACATTTAGATATAGCTAATTTGACTTTCTTTGACCAATAAAATGTGAATTTATGTAATGAGACTTACTTTTGTATGAAAGCATTTTTGAGCCAGCGTACAATCTCTCTTCTTTCTGGACTGGTTAGAAGTTTCAGATTTTAAGGCTTTAGAAAGATACCCCCTTTTTAAATCACTAAGTTGCCTCCTGGAGATCAGTTGCCTATAACGTCTCCTGAACCTACAGTTAATTTTGCTTAAGTAAGAGAAAAATTTGAATTGTTTTAAGACACTGAAGTCCTTTGAAAAAAAAAATTGATCTTGATTTTTTTTTGTTTTGTTTTCATTTTACCAAACCCAGCCTAACATGGCTTCTTATCACTAAGGTAATATTAATAACATACTGAACCTAGTAACAGGGTGCTTTCTGTCTTTGAACAGATAGAGAGTAGCAAGATGGAGCTCTAACCTGAGAAAGCTGATTAGTCTCTAAGCAACATGTTGCATCTTAGCAAAGTGACAACATCAAAATATTACCTACAGAGTACCCAGAACTGGTCAGTTTCAAGAAACACTGATCAGACTCATATACAGTTATATGGAATGCTGACTTGTGCCTTTGTAGAGATGTCAAGGAGACAGGCCATTCAAGGCCAAGTCTACTGGTAAGACTTGTCCCTTCATTTATGAGCAAGCTAACTTATAATGAAAAATCATAGTCAGACTATAAAGATCTGGTTACATAATCCTGATAGCGGCAGAGGATGTACTTGCTTTGTGAGGAAAGGAGTCTACTCACTCCCGGTCACAAAATTTCTCCTTCACAGGGAAGTAAAACGCTGACAGCATTTTACCCTGGAGGTTTCCTTTTCCTGACTTCTGTATAAGCATATGCTTTGTTAAGACCTTAAGTTCACCACGACTGCAGATTCCTCTTATTGTAAAAATGGGCTTAGATTTTCTTGTCCTTTATAAGCTTAAAATTATGAAGACATTTAAAGTGATTTCTACAGAAAATTCATATTATCTATAACATGTTAATTTTACTATTCCAACTCTTAAAGATTGTGTAACGCCTCACAGTTTCCCCATTCAGTATTAGGCACTCCCTATGTATCAGGTCTGTTTCTAGGTGATAGGGACACAGAATAAATGAAGATCCTAATCATGGGATTCATTTTCTAATAAAAAGACAGACAATAAATGAATAAACAAGTAATGTAAAGTCATCAATGGAGAGGGCTATGAAGCACTTTAGTAATTAATCATTTACCCTCACAAATACTTTATTTTCAATGGACATTGAATTCTTACTACAATCCTTTAAAAAAAAATAAAACAGACATTTATAAAGTTTAGGAGCATTATCATATTTCAGGAAAACAGTAGGACTAGTGTGCTATAAAACTCGGTTCACTATCTAACATTTATTTAGAATGCAAAAAATATATATACAAATCATGCAATGAATTTATCTGTTTTTTCAAATGTGTGTGAGCCAATGAACACTCTATAAATAGAGTAATAATTAACACATTGCAGAAATTTAAATTCAAAACACTTACAAAAGTGCTTTCACAGCTCAAAGCTGTTCCTGTGGATAAAACACCTTAGAAAAATGCTCCAGAGTATAACCATATTGCTTCTTATTCCTACTTTTACTGTGCTCATTATGGTTTAAATTTGCATTTCCCTGATGATTACTGGTGTTGAGCATTTTTTTTTCATGTTTATTGCCCATTTGCCAACCTTCTTTTGAAAAACTGTTCACTTTTGCCCACTTTTTATTGAGGCTGTTTGTCTTTTGCTTGCTGATTTGCTTGAGTTCATTGTAGATTCTGGTTATTAGCCCTTAAAGTATGTATAGCTTGTAAATATTTTCTCCCATTCTGTAGGTTGTCTGTTTGCTCTATTGGTTATTCCCTTGGCTGTGCAGAAGGCTTTTAATTTAATCAAGCCCCATTTATTTATTTTTGTGTTGTTATGATTGCCATTGGTGCCTTCAGAAATTCTTTGCTTAGGCCTTTGTATAGAAAGTTTTCCCAACACTTTCCTCTAAAAATTTCATGGTTTCATGCCTTCCATTTAAGACTTTTATTCACCTTGACTAATTTTTTATTTTTTTCAGACAGAGTCTCACTTGGTTGCCCTGGATAGAGTGCCATGGTGTCATCATAGCTCACAGCAACCTCAAACTGATAGGTTCAAGTGAGCCTCTTGCCTCAGCCTCCCATGAAACTGGGACTATAGGTGCTTATCACAATGTCTGGCTAATTTTTCTATTTTTAGTAGAAATAGGGTCTTGTTCTTCCTTAGGCTGGTCTCGAACTCCTGAGCTCAAGCATTCCTTGCTCTTCAGCCTCCCTATGTGCTAAGATCAACTTGAATTAATTTTTATGACTGGTGAGAGATATGAATTCTGTTTCATTTTTCTGCATGTGGCTATCCAATTTTCCCAGCATGATTTTTTTTTTGAATTTTTAATCATACATTTTATTTTGATGAAAAATATTTCTTTTTCTTTTTCTTTTTATTTATTTATTTATTTATTATTAGTATTAGATCATAGCTGTGTATATTAATGCTACCATGGGGCACCATACCCTGGTTTTATAAACAGTTCAACACATTTTCATCACACTGGTTAACATAGCATTCCTGGCATTTTCTTAGTTATTGTGTTAAGACAATCATATTCTGCATTCACTAAGTTTCACATGTACCCTTGTAAGATGCACCACAGGT
>CAUYPK010148365.1:0-15768 GCA_963574355.1 Loris lydekkerianus | reverse complement strand
CTTGCTGGCTCTCTGTGTCCTCAAAGGGATGATTGTAGGCAGGTCCCACCGGCCAGAGATGTCTGGAGTCTTGTCTCCCCAGATTCGCCAGGCCCAGTTACAGGGAAGCTGTTACTCAGCTGCCATCTTTAATCCCTCTCTGACAAATATCTCGAGGAGCATTTTTTGTATGTTTGCTAGCCATTGGTCTGTCTTCTTTAGAGACGATTCTATTCATCTCTCTTGCCCAGTGATATATTGGGTTGTTGGGACTTTTTTTGTTGATTAATTTGAGTTTTCTATAGATCCCAATTATCAAGCTTTTGTCTGGTTCTTAATATGCAATTATCTTTTTCCTTTGTGAAGGTTGTTGGATTGTTTCCTTAGCTGTGTAGAAGCTTTTCAGTTTAATTAAGTCCCATTTGTCTATTTTTATTGTTGCAATTGCCATGGAAATCTTGATTGATGTGCTCTCTGCTTTTCAAATGTAGGCATCTAATGCTATAAATTCTCGCTTAAGACTGTTTCTGCTGTATCCCACAGATTTTGGTAACTTATGTCTTCATTGTTGTTATGTTTGAGAAATTTAACAATTTCTTCTTTCATCTCTTCCTGAGCCCAACTATCATTCAGCATAAGGTTATTTAATTTCTAAGTCTTTGTATGGGGATGAACATTTTTATTGGAGTTGAGTTCCATCTTTATTGCTTTGTGGTCTGAGAAGATACAAGGTGTATTTTTGGTTCTTTTAATTTTGCTGAGGTTTGATTTGTATTCTAGGATGTGGTCGATTTTGGAGTATGTACTATGGGCTGACAAGAAAAATGTATATTCTATTTCTTAGCTTTGGGATGGTGTATTCTGTATATGTCTATTAATCACATTTGTTCTAGGGTCATATTTAAGTCCTTTGTATCTTTATTTAGTTTCTGTTAAGAGGATCTGTCCAGTTTTTCAGAGGGGTGTTAAAGTCCCCAACCATCATGGTGTTATGAGATATCATATTGCTGAGACCCATTATGGTCTGTTTCAGAAATCTGGGAGCATTTAAGTTGGGTACATAAATATTTAAAGTTGAAATGTCTTCTTGTATTGTTCTTTTGACCAATATAAAGTGTCCATCTTTTTCTTAACTTTAGTTGCTTTAAATCTGCTTGTATCTGAAAATAGGATTGCAACCCCTCCTTTCTTCTGATATCCATTTGCTTGAAATACTGTTTTCCATCCCTTACCTCTGAGTCTTGATTTGTCCTTCAAGGCTAGCTGTGTCTCCTGGAGACAGCATGTGGATGGCTTGTGCTTTTTGATCCAGTCAACCAGCCTTGTGCCTCTTCAGGGGTGAATTCAGTCCATTGACATTTATGGAGAGAATTGATAAGTGTGGTGGAGTTCTGTTCATCTTACTTTGTGAAAGTCTGTTGGGTAGTCTTATCCTTTGCACCATCATGGAAGCTGAGTTTTGACGTTTGGCTTCTGGGTGTTTACCTTGTTGGTAGTCCGTTGTGGTGGTCAGTGTTGAGAATAGCTCTAAGTATTTCTTGAAGAGCTAGTCTTATTGTGGCAAATTTCCTCAGTGCTTGTATATCTGCAAAAGATTTCACTTCTCCATTAATTTTGAAGCTTAGGTTAGCAGGATATAGTCTGGGCTCAAAATTGTTTTGTTTATGAATGTTGAAGGTGGATGACCATGTTCTTCTGGCTTGGAAGGTTTCAGTTGAAAAGTCTGCTGTCATCCTAATGGCTCTGCCTCTGTAGGTCAGTTGGCACTTAACTCCTGGCTGCTTGCAGAATTTTTTCTTTCATCTTGACTTTGGACAGGTTCGTTACAATGTGTCTTAGAGAGGCTCTGTTTGAGTTGATATGACCTCGGGTTGGATATCCATCTGAAAGGAGCATGTGGGGGTTTGAAAACTTAGGAAGTTTTCATTTATGATGGTCTCCAGTAGGGTTTCCATTCCTTTGGGACAATCTTCTTCCCTTTCAGGAATCCCTATTATTCATGTGTTTGAATGCTTCATGGAGTCTCATAGTTCTCTAAGGGCCAATTCTGCTTTCTCTCTCTTCTTTTTTGCCTCTGTCTCAAAATAAAAAAATAAAATAATAAAATAAAATAGTCTCACTCTGTCACCTTGGGTTGAGTTCAGTGGTGTCATAGCTCATACAACCTCAAACCCTTGGGCTCAGGAGATTCTTATCTCAGCCTCCCCAGTAGCTGGGACTACAGGCACCTGCCACAATGCCCAGCTATTTTTTAGAGATTGGGTCTTGCACTTAGGATGGTTTCAAACCTGTGAGCTCAGGCAGTCCACCTGCCTCGGTCTCCCAGAGTGCTAGGATTACAGGCATGAGCCATTGCACCTGGCCCATAGAGAAGCTATTAATTTTTTTTCTTTTTAATGACTTCCCATTATAATTCTTTTCTAAAAGCATTAAGACCCTTGTTATAGATTACGTATCATCTCCTCTTTGGCTATGTTGTGTGTGAAGTGTGTAGTTTTGTTAACCAGAGACATCAATGCGTTCAGTTTCTGAGACCAGTTATTTAATAAATTATTTGGATCCCTGGGTCTCTGTAGTTGATAATTCCTGCCAGTCTTGTCTACTTTAGCAGAGATGATCTTGTTAACTACTAATTTTGAGAGAAAAGCTTCTGACTCATCAACAGACAGATCCAGAAATTCTACCATTCTTTTCATTGTTATCCCAGTAGAATGCTTGGCCATTATCCTAATATTATGTTCAACAACTCTGTTCTTCAAGTCTTTCCATCTTTTTTCACCTTCTTCCATAGAAGGAAAAACATCACAGTCATAGGACTCTGAAGGGAACCTTTTCTTAATTCCATTCCATATTCCTAAACAGGTGTGCACCAACACATTAACTCTTTTGTGGTAAAAAGCTTTAAAAGATCCTTATATTTGGGAATTTCTTCTAACTTCTTGTCAGTACTTATTTGGTGAACCAAATCTGACTGTTCATTGTCAAAAGGAGCCAGGATAACAGAGCACAATACTCTTCAGAGCCTATTACCACTTTTCACTTTCTGCCTATATACAGGGAGTATATATTGCTCTGTAGTGCTTGCAAATAGATAAGATTCCTCATGCTGATCCAGCTGAATCATTAAATTATTATATTTCAACTTTAATTTCTCCGTGTTTTCTTCCTGGAAAAATATGGTGTTAATTTTCTTGCTGATGATTTGTCTTCAAACATAATCTTTCATAGCCAAGGAGAGCCTCATTTGCTCCAAAATAAATTCCACTCACTCTTTCTTTTCCATTGACCCGTAGGTTTCCAGCTGTAACTCTTGCCATATAAAGGCTGCATCTTTCACATCACCATTTTGCTCTTTGTAGTTGCTAATGTTTTAGTCAGTTGAGCACGCTCAATTTCAGCATAAATCTAGCCTTCTGTAACCATTTGTAGAGTATCAATTAATCAAAGTTTGATTGGAAGATCTGTGATTTCATGGATGTAAGTACAGCACTGCTGAATCATTTGTGCCAGAGCTTGTTTTAACTGACTCTGCCTTTTTGACAAAAGCATATTTTCATTAAGCAAATCCCATTCTTTAGCCTCATAGCCCATCCTCACTACTGCAACTAAGATCCAGGACGTAGACAACATAATTGGAAGCAGTTTATGTCTGTTTTTCCAAAGACAGAAGGGTTTCAATAACTTCCTGAAGTCTTCCTTCCTTAGCCAGCTTCTCACACTTGGGCAGGTGCTGATCCACTATAGTGCTGTAGTTCACTTCTCTGGAGTGCAAACATCAGCCTTCTCTAAGCCTCTGTCCACCGTGGTCCCTGCTTGAGTGTCCCTGCCTGTCCCCCTGCTTCAGCCACCACTTTTTACCCACACCTTTTTTTTTTTTCTTCTTTGAGACAAAGTCTCACTGTGTTGCCCTTGTTAAAGTGCATTTGCAACGTCAAACTCCTGGAATCAAGAATCAAGTGATCCTCCTGTGTCAAAGTCTCACTGTGTTGCCCTTGTTAAAGTACATTTGCAACCTCAAACTCCTGGAATCAAGTGATCCTCCTGTGTTAAAGTCTCACTGTGTTGCCCTTGTTAAAGTGCATTTGCAACCGCAAACTCCTGGAATCAAGTGATCCTCCTGTGTCAAAGTCTCACTGTGTTGCCCTTGTTAAAGTGCATTTGCAACCTCAAACTCCTGGGCTCAAGTAGCTGGGACTACAGGCAACCACCTGACTATTTTTTAGAGACATGGCCTCACTTGTGCTCAGACTCGTCTTGAACTCCTGAGCTCAAGCAATTCACCCCTCTCGCCCTCCCACAGTGTTAGGATTACAGGTGCGCACCACCGGGCCCAGCCTTTTTTCCTCCCTCTTTAACTACTTGGGTTAACTTGAAAACTTTATCCTCTAGCTTTGAGGTTCTTTCTCCTCCATAGTCTAACCTCTTTTTGATACTTTCTACTGTCTCTTTATATTCTCTGATTGTCTTCTTCATTTCCTTAGGCTCCACCATCTCCTTTTTATATCTTACATATCTCTTGTCCAACTTTTGGTTCTGTCATTCCAGTTTCTCATCCATTTCTTTTATTGTCTTTATCATCCATATTTTAAATTCCTTTATTGTCTAGTCCATTAATTCTTTATTGGTACAGCCTTCTGCAGTAGCTGCCTCATGGTCCCTTGGGGGAGTTCTTCTGTTTTGGTTTTTCATGTTGCCTGAATTTTTTTTCTGTTGGTTACTCCTCATGTGTTCTTTCTTTTTGTTCACATCCTTGGTCTCCTTTTTCCTTTTCTCTGACTTCTTTATTTCAAACAAAAGTCCTTGCTCTTGATGACAGTATGTTGTAATATTTCACCAGGACACCAGGTGGTGCTGTGGATTTTTTAGAAGACAGAGAGCACAGCCAGCAACCTCTATGGTCCTTATTCCAAACTTAGTTTCCTTCGTGATCACCTGATTGTTTCCTCAGCATTCAGACCCTGCCAGGTTGGGATCTTAAAGCTCACAAGAATCCTTCAGGAGCAGGTCTCTCAGTGCCCCCTGACTCCAGTTCCCATGAGGTGTGGGAGTTCCTCAGTTTTTCCCCAAAGTGGAGTACTGCTCCCAGCAGGTGGAGTTAAGACAGCTATGCTTTAGACCCCTGCTAAGACCTTCTCATGATCTTCCCACAATGGCAGCCCCTCAGCCACCAAGACCTTCTCAGTATGGCTGCCTTACCAGCCACCAGAGCTATGGCCAATCCACTCCAACTGCATTCAAATCTGGTTGCTGTATATTGCTCGAATCTGCTCTCTCTTCCAAGCTTTCCACTCAACACACCGCTTCCCCCAACAACTGAAAACTGAGTAAAGGCTTCTTCCTGTCCCTCACCTCTGTGATGGGTGCTGCTAATCCCAGCTGGTGGCAATCACTTGCCTAACTCATCAGATTTCCACTGCTCCAGATCATACAAATCATACACTGTATCCAGCTCACCACCTCTTTGCTGTGCTCCCTGAGCTATGACTCTGGGTAAGGTCCCCACTCTAGGTATAGCTGTGTTCTCTCTTTCCCCAGTTGTTGTAGGAGAGCTCAGCTGAGCAATCCTTCTCATCTGCCATCTTGCTCTTCCTCCCCTGCGCGTCCCCCCCCCCCCGTATTATTTTAAAGAATAAATTGAAGGCAAAGAATCAATGGTGAAAGATTGAAGAAATGAGCAACTGGGAAAATTATTGCTGGAACAGGATCTCTGAGGAGAAAGCCAGGTGGATACAGAGCTTGGACTGAAGCAAACTAGCATTGGAGTGAATGGAGGACCCCTGTAACCTTCCCAGTAGGGAGGGTAAGGACAATGAAAGTATAGGTGAGCTCTGGGAGGTGGAGGGGAGGGGAGTAGGGAGTTAAGGTGTAATGATCTTCGTAACTCATCTTTCATTAATGTGGTGAATGCTGTTGGCTCTGTGTGTTGATTGTTGTTGTTTGAACTTACATGTTTGTGGTGCCCAATGTTTGTGGTGTTCTAAATGTGCCTATGGTTGTCACTCTACCTTTATGTTCTGAGTCTTTGTTTCTCTGAATGTTGAGAACAAGGTCAATAAACTGTAAATAGTATTTATGCCTCTTTTGTCCTCTGGGGAGCCTCTTAACATGTTCACAGATTATAGTGTGAAGCTTATTTTTCTTGTATCAGAAGGGAAATCTTGCTCTTAGTGACTCTATTGGTTTCCTTGGGCCAGGTATTTTTCAGCATGTTTGTGAGTGAAGATGAGTAGTAATTTGGTTAAAACTTGTTTTCAAGGATGAGCCCTCTTCATATTGGGGAGCATGAATCTTGGAAACTTATCCTGAACTTGACTTTTCTGGTTGTTTAATGGGGGCAGTATTTTCTTTTAACTGTCTTTGAGCCTTTGTTTCCTCATTTACGAACTGGGATAAATAACTACCTCACTAGGCAGCTCCCGTAGCTCAGTGAGTAGGGCGCCAGCGACATACACCCAGGTTGGCAGGTTCAAACCTGGTACAGCCTGCTAAACAACAATGACAACTGCGCAACAGCAAGAAAAACAATAACAAAAAATATCTGGGCGTTGTGGTGGGCACCTGTAGTCTCAGCTACTTGGGAGGCTGAAGCAAGAGAATCGCTTAAGCCCAAGAGTTTGAGTGAACTGTGATGCCATGGCACTCTACCAAGGCAACATAATGAGGCTCTTCACATAAAGCAAAATAAAACAAAACAAAAAACAACTACCTCGCTAGATCACTTTGGAGATTATATGAAGTAACCACAGGATATCAATAGACCAGAAATGGATGACTATACACACTCAGTAAGCCACATCTCAAACTAACTATGATTACAATAACTAGCTAGTTCACCAAATGAGTTGAAAGGCCAGGGAAATCACATATGTAGTAGGCTAACTTTGAATAGGGAGTTTGCCTCAGTCTTAGAAATCTACAAAATAGAAGAAAACAGTGGGTATACTAAGTACTAGAATTACCCATCAAATTTTTTTTTATGTATTTTCAGTTGTGTTCTGTTTTTTATGGGCTGTCTCTTCTGTGCTTTTATTTAATGTTTTGAAAAATGCTAATCCTATTTTTAATGCTAATGGCTACCTTTTAAAAATGTACTAAGAACTTCTCATTTTCAAATAATTCAGATTTATCAAAAAGTACAAAAACTTTTCCCATATAGCGTCTTCACCTAATATCCCCATATGTTAATATCCCACACCAAAATGATCAATTTTTGTATTAAGCAGATTCTTGATAGTGTTATTTCTCTAATTGTCAACTTAATTAGATTAGATTTTATAGCATTATTTTTGCTTGTCTTCTTCTAAATTTTTCTAGTAATGTGGGGTTTTAGATTTAGATTATTGTTTAAGAAATGTTCTCTTTAGGCCTGGTGCGGTGGCTCACGCCTGTAATCCTAGCACTTTGGGAGGCCAAGGTGGGTGGATTGCCTGAGCTCATGAATTCGAGACCAGCCTGAGCAAGAGCCAGATCCTGTCTCTAAAAATACCTGGGCATTATAGTGAGTGCCTATAGTCCCAGCTACTTGTGAGGCTGAGACAAGAGAATTGCTTGAGCCCGAGAGTTTGAGGTTGCTGTGAGCTATGAAGCCACGGCACTCTACCAAGGGTGAAAGTGAGAAAAAAGAAATGTTCTCTTCAATATTTTTCTTTCTGATTTTTGCTGTGTATGCAACTTAAGCCTTCTCCTTATTCTTGATTTAGGGGTCTGTTTCTTTGTATCATGATTCATTTGGAGCTACATTATGTTTAAAATGTCTGGTTAATGGTACTCCTAGGAGCATTTCAAAGGGGTGTGTGTATGTGTGTATAATTTTATATATTATAAAATTATTTTATACATATATATTCCCTCCCCCCCAACCCCCCTGAGATGAGATCTTGCTTTGTTGCTCAGGCTGTGTATAGGACCATAATCATAGGTCACTAGAACATCACAGTCCTGGTCTCAAGCCATTCTTCTTCCCACCTCAGCCTCCTGAGTGCTGAAATCACAAGTGCATGTGAAAATGCCCAGTTAATTAAATTTTTTTTTTTTTTGCTGGTTGTGAACTTCTCAACTGAGTTGATCCTCCTGCCTCAGCCTCCCAGAATGCTGGGATTATAGGAGTGGGCCACTGTGTATAGCTTCTGGATAAATATTTTTAAATAACTTGAGTTATAATTTAAGTATACTTAAACATTTTATTGTTTAAGTAAATTCCAGCTGTGGAAAGCAGGTAGGTAGTTGATACTATCAGGTCAAAGCCAGTGTGTACTTTAGGGCAGCTGTTTCTCTCTTAAGACATCATAATTATGAGTCCAGGTGCTAAATCCAGCTGCACAGCTTTGAATTCTGACATAAACATGCACTAGACTATGACCTTGGACATCTTTACTTCTGCCTTAGTTTCTTCCTTAGGCAAATGAAAATAATAGAATCCAACAATAAATGGTAGCAGTTGAGGCTGTTTGTAATTATTAAAAAGTAGCTCTGTGAAATGTTATTCCTTTCTACAATTGTAGATCTCACTGATTCTGATGGTTCCTAGAACATAAGAATAATTCCTAATCCCAGTATTTAGGCATGACCACCTTAAATTTTTATGCCTTTATAAACATTTATTTTTCTTTAATGTGAAATCATGCCATGCAGTTTTAGAACTTTTAAAAGAACCAAATTTGTGTGTGTATGTACTTGTACACATGTATGTGGCCACTAATTTACTTATTGACTTCTTTGGCAAATTAGTGAGTATCTACAAGTTATAGATACTACAGAGACATAAACAATACTTTATTGTATGCGAGAGACATTAAACACAGGACTATTTAATTATTCTTGTGACACCTGCTCAGAAGAAGGGCTGGAAAGCATATAACAGAACATTTGACACTGGAGACCGTGCATGCCTTTCATGTCAGTAAGTACAATTCTGAAGTGTCATACTTAAGCAAGCTGTGTAGTGGTCCACTGGGTGGATGCATCATATTCTTTTTAATCCATTTCTTTTTTGGCTTTTGATTTTATACAACTTAATTTTTCTAAGATTTTGCATCAGTAAAAACAAGTAAGTAGAAATAACCCACTTTCTTGTGGGGGTAGCAGTGAGCACGGTCAATATTTAGGGGATAAGGGCAAAAAGAAGCCCAGGGAAGGAGTCTGAGAAGAAGCACCAAATAAACTAGGAAAAGCCAACATAGAAGAGTTTTAGAGACTGGGGCAAAGAGTTTCTCCAGGCTCCCCCAGTCCTGCAGCACTGACCCTACCCCAGAGTGGCCAAGCAAACTGCCCCTCCCCTTGCATTTTGGGCCTAAGGAAGTCAAAAAGGGCAGTGCTCATGAAGTGTATCCAATTCACTTGCATAATTTATGGGCCACCAGTGCTCCGATTTAAAAATTAAACTTAGATACTTAACGGCATTTATTGCTTTTCTGTGTCTTATTTGTTGATTACTTTGGGTCTGGTAAATCAGAGTACAGATTAATAATTTCTCAAAGATTATTCATGTTGTTTGCAATCATTAATAATGAAACCCTATATAAGAATTGGAATCTTAAATGAATATCAGTATTTCTAGATGATTTAAAAAAACTCAATGTAGTTGCTCAGGATTCTCTGCGTTGGGAGTTTGGGCTGGGGTTAGCTGGATGGCTCTGCTGGGAGCAATGTTTAGCTGACATCCCTGGGGGTTCACTCATGCGTAGACAGTGGGCAGGCCAGCTGGGGACTGTCAGCTGTGATGCCTTATTCTCCTCTATATGGCTTCTTATCCTATAGCAGGCTAGCTTCAGGTAGTGGTTTCAGGTTTGCAAGTCCAGCAAGACAGCAAGTGCTAGTGCGCAAAGTGGTTTTCAAGCTTCTCTTGCATCATATTTGCTATTGCCTTGTTGCCCAAATCAAGTCACATGACTAACTCAGATTCCAGGAGTTGGAAAATAAACTCCCCTTCTTACATGAGAGACGCTAATGGTGCATTGGCTTGATGCGTATGCCCAGTAAGGGAGAATTTGTAGCCATATCTGCCATCAACCACACACAGTTGACACGTTTTCATAAGCCAGATAAATCACTGCTCACCTTTTCACACGGTACACCTTTGGGCAGTGATGGCATTGTATGTGTACTATTGTACTGATCCATGCTGGGCTTGCATCTGCGTTTCCTGGGGAATAAGTTGCCCTGCCAGTACTGCAAGATAGGTACAAATAGAGTTTTGACTTAATGAAGGACGTACTTCTTTGCTTTTGTTTTCTTCTCTTAGATTGCCAACACTCCTGATAGCTGAATGTGTGCTGGTTTACATGACTCCAGAGCAGTCTGCAAATCTTCTCAAGTGGGCAGCCAACAGTTTTGAGACGGCCATGTTGATAAACTATGAACAGGTAACAGGAAGCCCAAGGAGTGTGCATTCTGCGCAGGACTCAGTGGTGCCCCCCTCTCTCAGCCCCTCAGTATATGCTTTGCTTATCCTTTTTCTTCTGTCTCCAGCCACTCCCATTTCTCCTATATAGATTGATTCCAGCAATTTTAGTACTCGTGATTTCTTGAATTCTTGCAAACAATTAAGCCAGAGTTTTGGACCCTTATCTCTTAGCTTTTATAAAAGATTTTCAGTTTTTATTTTAGCACTGCGTATACTGTACTGAACAGTTTTTCAATCTTTTTATTTTATTTTATTTTAAATCTTGTAGCATGCTTGAACCTGTACTTACACTTCATGGCACACCTACATTTTGTTGATTAAAAAAAAGTAAATAACACTGCTTTGAATTTCTTTTGAAAATAATTAACGATTTTTAAAATTTTTACGGCACACCTAAGATCTTCTCATGGCACACTAATTAAAAATCATTGCTGTAGACTCGGCACTCATAACACAGTGGTTACGCCGCCAGTCACATACACTGAGGCTGGCAGGTTTGAACCCAGCCTGGGCCAGCTAAAACGACAATGACAACTGCAACAAAAAATAGCTGGTCATTGTGGCTGGCATCTGTAGTCCCAGCTACTTGGGAGGCTGAGGCAAGAGAATCGCTTAAGCCCAAGAGTTTGAGGTTGTATAACACTGCTTTGAATTTCTTTTGAAAATAATTAACAATCTTTAAAATTTTTACGGCACACATAAGATCTTCTCATGGCACAATAATTAAAAATCATTACTGTAGGCTCAGCACTCATAGCACAGTGGTTACCGCCAGTCACATACACCGAGGCTGGCAGGTACTAACCCAGCCTGGGCCAGCTAAAACAACAAAGACAACTGCAACAAAAAATGGCTGGTCATTGTGGCGGGTATCTGTAGTCCCAGCTACTTGGGAGGCTGAGGCAAGAGAATCATTTAAGCTCAAGAGTTTGAGGTTGCTGTAAGTTGTGACACCACGGCACTCTACTGAGGGCAACATAGTGAGACTCTCACTAAAACAAAAAAAGAAACTCATTGCTGTAGAGTCATAAACTGTGATGAAGGGGATATAGGCTGTGTAGCAATAGCAAACTTCAATACCTTTAAGGGGCATGCAGGTAACATACACAGAGAAAGTTTGCCACATGTAAGTAGTCTAGAATTTGGGAGGACTGTGGTAAACTGGAATACCCATGTCCCACGTCTATGTGGGCATGTTAGTCTAGAGTTGCCCAAACTCCTAGTTTTTCAAGTGAAATTAGAAAGGTAGGATTTCAGTTTAAAATATCTTAATTTCTATTAAATAAAATCACTTGGTTTGGTCTACTGGCTGCCTGTTTGCCTATCCTGATTTAGTGCCACAAAAGTTATATTTACAGCTTTGTAATGATCTAGCTAGGATCTGAATCTTGGCCCTTGCTCTTCTTATTGGCGTTGTTTAGTGATTGGGATTCTATGCTCTGGAGGGGTTACATCACCTCTCTGTGCCTCATAGTAATCGTCCCCGTTCCATACAGTTAATGTGAGGTGTGAATGACTTAATATACAGCTGTGTAGTAAGATTTAGTGTTGTTTGGATCGAGCCCAAGCTCTTTGCTTCTAAAGGGATAATACCTAACTCTTTGGACCTGCATGGGAATTCATGAGATATTGTTAGCTGTAAACATGTGATAAGCATTAAATACATTTATTGTTTTGGTTTTATTTTTTTAATGTCATTTTCTTTCTATACTTTATTAAACATAACAGCAGTAAAGGGACTTGCCCAGTGTCACATAATTATGGACAGACCCTGGGCCAAACTTTGGTCTCTTGACTTCCTTCCCAGCTCTCTGCTGGTCAGGGATCCTGTGTAGATGGTTCTTGATTGGTTGACATTCTTCTTTTCTTGCCTTTAAATTGGGAGCCTTCCTCAGACTCCATCTTTCTTCCTGAGGAATAGATGTGATGGAGCTGTCCTCACATATTTTTTGATATGAATAAATCCTTGGAACCTGCCTTTTCTTTGGTATCTCTGGGAATTCCACTTTCCATGCTTCCATGTGTTTAGGGTGCATGCACCTTCAGTCCCTTGGCTGGTCTTGTATATCTTTTGTTCAGCAAGCATTTATTTGACATATGACAGGCAATGGACCATGTGAATTTTGACAAAACACTGTGTCACTTTGGAGCAAGCCTAGGAATGTGCCAGTGTGCGTTGTCCACAATTGTCCCTAAATTGGATAAGCTCCCACTTAACCACCTTCACTTTGCAAGTAATAAGTATTTTTAACTTAATTCAGTCATTTTCTAATAAACAGAAAATAAGCACCCTCACAACATGTACCCCTTATATTATCTTCTAATCTGTAGTTTAAAATGACAAGACCACATGGATGATAATTTTAACAATGATCCCAAAATGATAGTAGATTCCTAAAATTTTTGCTTACTATATTGCACGCCCCCCCTTCTGTGAGTTTTTCATATATTAACATTTAATTATCACACAATCAACAAGGTAGGTACTAGTACTATCCTGATTTCACAGGTAAGGGGCCCGAGGCACAGAGAGCTAAGTAACACAGCTTGTCCATGGTGTCACAGCTCTTAAGCCTCAACTCCAGGCAATAAAATGATGGAGTATGTTCTCCTAAGTCCCTTCTATTCTGAATAATGTGCAGTATGTTCTTTAGTGCCATAAGCCTACTTGCCACCAAAAAAGAATAATTTTTTTTAATTTCAGAGTATTACAGAGATGCACATGTTTTGGTTACATAATTTGCTTTTGTACATTTAAGCTCAAAGTTATAAGTGTGCCCTTCACCCAGAAAGTGTGCATTGTACCCATTAGATATGAATTTGCCCATTCTCTTCTTCCCCTTCCCACCTACTTGATTTTTATTGTGTTTTACTTTTACATGTGCACATATGTGTTGACCAACTAGTTTCAATTTAGTATTGAGTAGATGTGGTGGTTGTTTTTCTGCTCTTGCAATACTTCTTTTAGAAGAATGGGGTGGCACCTGTGGCTCAGTGAGTAGGGTGCCATTCCCATATAGCGAGGGTGGAGGGTTCAAACCCAGCCCTGGCCAAACTGCAACAACAACAACAACAGAAAGACGAATGGCCTCTAGTTCCTGCAGGTTGTTACAAAAGATACTAGGTACACTAGTGGTATGTGTACTCTATGGTATACATATACCAGGTTTTATTAATCTGTTCATGTATTGATGGACACTTGAGTTGTTTGTTTTATTAATCTGTTCATGTATTGATGGACACTTGAGTTGTTTTCACATCTTTGTGATTGTGAATTTTGCTGTAGTTCATCCCAGTGCATGTGTCTTTTTAATAAAATATCTTTTTTCCTTTGGGTAAATACCTAGTGTAGTGGGATGGCTGGATTAAATGGTATTTCTACTTTTAGTTCTTTGATGTATCTCCATAGTACTTTCTGTAGAGGATGTACTGTACTGTATAAGTGTCCCTTTCTGTGCACATCTGTACCAGCATCTGTTGTTCAGGAACTTTTTGATAAGAAGTGTCCTCACTGGGGTTAGGTGATATCTCATTGTGGTTTTGATTTTTTGATTTGCATTTCTGTGATGATCAGAGACATCAAGCGTTTTTTTCATGCCGTTTTTGCCCATTAGTGTATATGAAAAGTTTCCGTTCATGTCATTTGCCCAGTGTGTGTGATACTGCAGACTTTTTTATTTTTATTTTTTTAATTAAATCATAGCTGTATACAATAATGCAATCATGAGATATAATGTGCTGGTTCCGTATACAGTCTGAAATATTTTCACCGAACTGGTTAACATAGCCTTCATGGCATTTTCTTAATTATTGTGTTCAAACCTTTATACTCTACACTTAGTAAACTTCACCTGCATCCTTCCAAGATGCAACCTAGGTGTGAACCCACCAATCACCCTCCCTCTACCCTTCCTCCTCTTCCCTTCGCCTCCCTTGCCCCCTTCCCCATATTCTTGTACTGAGATTGGGTTATAGCCTTTGTATGAAAGCTATAAATTAGTTTCATATTAGGGCTGAGTACATTGGGTACTTTTCCTTCCATTCTTGGGATACCTTGCTAAGAAGAGTATTTTCTAGCTCCATCCATGTAAACATGAAAGAGGTATAGTCTCCATCTTTCTTTATGGCTGCATAATATTCCATGGTGTACATATACCACAATTTATTAATCCATTCATGAGTCGCTGGGCACTTGGGTTTTTTCCATGACTTAGCAATTATGAATTGGGCTACAATAAACATTCTGGTACAAATATCTTTGTAATAATGTGATTGTTGGTCTTCTGGATATATACCTAGTAGAGGAATTATAGGATTGAATGGTAGATCTATTTTTAGATTTCTAAGTATGCTCCAAACATCTTTCCAAAAGGATCGTATTAGTTTTCATTCCTACCAACAGTGTAGAAGTGTTCCCTTTTCTCCACATTCATGCCAACATCTCTGGTTTTGGGATTTTGTGATGTGGGCTGATCTTACTGGAGTTAGATGATATCTCAAAGTAGTTTTGATTTGCATTTCTCTGATGGTTAAAGATGATGAGCATTTTTTCATGTGTCTGTAGGCCATGCGCCTGTCGTCTTCAGAGAAGTTTCTCTTCAAATCCCTTGCCCACCCTGAGATGGGATCACTTATTCTTTTCTTGCTAATACGTTTGAGTTCTTTGTGGATTATGGTTATTAAACCTTTGTCGGAGACATATCCTGCAAATATCTTCTCCCATTCTGAGTGCTGTCTTCTTGCTCTACTTACTGTGTTCTTGGCTGTGCAGAAGCTTTTTAGTTTCACCAGGTCCCAGTAGTGTATTTTGATGCAGCCTGGGGGGGTCCTCCTCATAAAATATTCACCTAGGCCGATTTCTTCAAGAGTTTTCCCTGCGCTTTCATCTAGTACTTTTATAGTTTCATGTCTTAAGTTTAAATCTTTAATCCATTGAGAGTCTATCTTAGTTAATGGTGAAAGGTGTGGGTCCAGTTTCAGTCTTCTACAGGTTGCCACCCAGTTCACCCAGCACTGTTTGTTAAATAGGGAATCTTTTCCCTACTTAATGTTTTTTTTTTTTTTTAATTGTTGGGGATTCATTGAGGTACAATAAGCCAGGTTACACTGATTGCAATTGTTAGTTAAGTCCCTCTTACAATCATGTCTTGCACACACCAAGGCCCCACCCCCCCCTTTCCCTCTTTTTGCTTCCCATCCAATAACCTTAATTGTCCTCATATCAAAATTAAGAACATAGGATTCAAGCTTCTCCATTCTTGTGATGCTTTACTAAGAATAATGTCTTCTACTTCCATCCAGGTTAATATGAAGGATGTAAGTCTCTATTTTTTTTAATAGCTGAATAGTATTCCATGGTACACATATACCACAGCTTGTTAATCCAT
>CAUYPK010148364.1:0-10373 GCA_963574355.1 Loris lydekkerianus | reverse complement strand
AGAAAGGAAGAACAAAGACAGGGAAGGAGGGCGGGGAGTGGTGCTTTGGTGTGTGCCACACCTTTTGGGCGCAAGACACGACTGTAAGAGGGACTTTACCTAAAAAATGCAATCAGTGTAACCTGGTTTATTGTACCCTCAGTGAATCCCCAATAATAAAAAATAAAGAAAAAAAAATTTACCATTATATTTGACTTTGACCCAGCTATTCCATTTCTAGGTATTAACCCAACAGATATTCTCACTGGTATGAAAAAACTATACGTCACTTTATAATTTACAGTAATACATTTATTTATGATGTAATTAAATGATGATGAAGTTGTTAATAACAACAACAAAAAAAACAAATTGTATATAAAACCAGCATATTGTACCCCATGATTGCATTAATGTACACAGCTATGATTTAATAAAAGAAAAATTAAAAAAAAATTATGATATCACTACATTCTTGCCTGGGTGATAAAGTGAGATTTGGTCTTTAAAAAGAAAAAAAAAATAGTTGCATTCCATGAGGAAGAAACACACAATTTTCATATGTAGTTTCTAATGAACCAATTATTAATGAGGAGTACTATTTTAAAGTTAATTTTTCTTTATAACTGATGATGCAGCTACAGAAAGCATTTGCAGGTATTTTGAATTATAGACAAATCATTAAGTGACTTTTGGTCTCATATATGACCTCTACATATTGTAGGACATGCCAGAGAAATCATTAAAAATGGCACTGTATAAATCTCTATTTAAAATTAAATTCCAACATATATGAAATGAAATTGTATGAACAGTTAATCTTTTTAGAAAAATTGTTCCAGAAGAATTATCAGCTCTGGATATACTAAAATTTATACTTTGAAATACTTTATTAGAAATTATCCCAGGCTTGCTATATCGTATAAAAAATTCTCAGTAGATACAATGTCAGTTGTATTAACAGACAGATCCATCTCAAAATTCAAAATTACCAAAACTTATTTGCAGTTTTTCATTTGCTAAGAACAACTGATGCTGCTTTTAATTATATCACTTAAAGTTGTGGAAAGTATAAAGTTTGATGATTTAATAAATTTGAAGAAAAGTGAGCCAAAAACTCTTAAATTCAAATTATCACATTAACAAAGTATTATTTATTATATTATATACAATTATTAAACCTAAAACACAATTTTTTGCTATTGGTTCATGTTATTACTCATGTACCACTACTGCCCTTTTTGCTTTATAAATTTCCTTTTAAAGAAAAAGGTTTGTATTTATACTTTTAATAACACCTTTTCCTCCTGCTTTTTGGAAAAAGGGGTCCCACATTTTCACTTTACAATGATTCTGCAAATTGTGTAGTTGACCCTACCCTTAAGTCCCAGGCAAGACCTGACTACCATCTTAGGCATGGTAATGTCACATTTTCTATGGTCTGAAAAACTGTAAATTCAAATCCTTTTAGCATATTTTTTGCAGTTTTTGTTGTCATAGAATCAAGATGACATTTAGATATAATTATCTCTGTCATTCAAAACAATGGTTTCTGTGTTCAAATGACACATCTTTGTTTAAGAGTTAAGCCAATGACTTGAACACTGCTTTCAAGAAATTTTGCTTATAAGCAAGACAGATCTATTTCATGTTCAAGGAATGGGATTTTTATAAACTTCCTTGGGGACACATGATAATCTTATGATAATATTGATCTCTTCATAAAGATCATTAAAATTTTTATTTAGAATCAAAAACCATGAAAAACCTAAAATTTCTATCCAATTTCATGCTTAAAACATCTAAGGGAAAAGATTCTGAATGAAAAAATAAAACCAACTGCTTCTTCTATTAAAAAGTAGAGCCAACACTCTGGGAGGCCAAGGTGGGTGGACTGCTTGAGCTCCAGAGTTAAGACCAGTCTGAGCAAGAGCAAGACTCTCGTCTCTAACAAAACTAGCTAGGCACTGTAATGGGCGCTTATAGTCCCAGATACTTGGGAGGCTGAGGCAAGAGGATAGCATGAACCCAAGAGTTTGAGGTTGCTGTGAGCTATGACACTATGGTACTCTATCAGGGAAACAAAGGAAGACTCTTAAAAAAAAGTAGAGCCAAATAATTGGGGAATAGAAGTATATTATAAATCAGAAATCAACCTTTTAGAGATACAAACTGAAATCCAGAGCAATGATGATTTAACAAAAGGTACCAACATATTCAATCATTTGAAAAACAAAACAAAATAAAACTGTAGACTTCAAATTTCTTCATAGTACTCATTTCCATGTAACATAGTGGGGGGGGGAGAAACCTTTTAATATGGAAATAATAACCAAAAAAAGTTACATCTGAGGGCAGTGCCTGTGGCTCAAAGGAGTAGGGTGCTGGCCCCATATGCCGGAGGTCGTAGGCCCAGCCTAGACCAAAAATTGCAAAAAAAAAAGTTACATCTAATATATTAGGGTAAGTTAAGTTATGCAGTAGGAACAAATTAATTACAAAATTCCAGCTTCATATAACTCAAATATATTTCATGCTCATGATATATACTCCAAGTAGGTCCAGACAGACAGTGGCTCCATTACCTGGAACATGCAGACTTCTCCCTAGTCTTTGCAGGGGCGAGAGACTAAAAACGGTACATATACAAACACATAACGCTACACAACACTTTCTTATATTGGATTGTCCAGAATCAGTCATGTCTTTCCAGAAGGGAAGGGGAACTCCATATTGGCAAATGGCAGCAATGCCAATACATTGACAATGGATCTTAGACACAATCTGAAAAAATTTTCCCCATTTTTTGATGAGGAATCTGAAGTTCAGAGAAGGACAAGTGATCTGACTGGGGTCACAGAGCAAGAGCATAGCAGAGCCACATGGTTTTTAACACAGACCCCCTTGACTTCCTAGAATAGTGTATTTTCAATCTTTCTCTCAAGATAAATAAGAAGAATAACTAAAGCAACATAAAAAGGTGCTGTTTCCAACTACTTTTATATTAAAATACTTGTCAGTGGTCTGTCTTCAAACAAATTAGTCTATACTAACGTTCAAATACTTTCTTTATGATTTGGTATTATCATAAAAATTCCACTTCTCTAAAAGCCACATTCAATCATAGATTACACAAAGAATATGACAGAAAAATCAGGAAGTTTGAGACTGGCAGGGCTCAGATTTCAATTGCACCACATAGTTAATTCTGTTCTTTAAGTGTACTGACAGTACTTTTGCTACCAGGAAAGTTTGGCAGATTAAGAAGCAACAAAACAGCAAAGATTGTTTTAAAAATTTAGAAATCACTCAATTCAACACAAGAATTATAGATGCAACAAAGCAAAATAAGAAATGGAGATTTTTTCACTAAACACCAGAAAATAGTAATGTAATTACCAGATTGTGTTCTGTAAGCAGTGTGCTTTATTTAGTTTGCTACGGTGACATGTGATAGGCGACTATGAGGTTAATTAGCTTGGCCTGACTCTGCTGGGGCTGTTTGGAACTCAAATAATTAAAGTGATACTCAACTTACCAGATCCATAAGGTATCATCCTTTTAAAACCCAGAGTGCATTTTAGCCACAGGTAATTAACTATGTAGGCCTTTCCTGCCTCTGTACTTCAGAGTTACCTAGACACATGGGCTGACTTGAATAGCTTCCTTATTGAGAAGTAATAAGCAAAAGGCTCACTAGTCTTCTCTATCAGTTCAGCCAGGAGGCAATTTGGACTGGGCTGGAGTGGCATAAACTCCATCCTCTTAGAGCTCTCTTTGCAGTTTTGTTTGCCTCTAGACTAGCAAGATACCAAGACAGAATGTGGAGAAGTATCTAGCCTCTGGTGATTTGATTTAGCTCTATGTCACCAACTTAAGAAGGCCAGTCTGACATAGTGTCTGAAACAATTAGCACAAGGCCTAGAAACAAGTTGACTTCATGGTCTACTCCACAAGCTGCAGTCGATGAGATGATGATGGAGTTTACCCCACTCATTTCCTATTTTAATCTTTTGTGATTTAAATTGATCTCTCCTGATTTTCCTTCCATAATCACCAAAAACCTCATCTTCTCTTGCCTTTTCAAATGCTGAAATGTCCTAGTGTCCAATCCTTTGCTCATGTATCTTAAGTGATTCCACCTATTCCTATGGCCTTTAATAACATCTATATGTCAGTGACTGTCAAACATATAACTCCAACATCAATCTTCACCCTGAGCTCCAGACTCATATACCCAACTGCTATCTGATTGGATGCACAATAAACATCTCAAACTATCCAAAACAGAACTCTAAGTTTTTCCTCCAAATCTCACCCTTCTCCATCAACCCAGTTCTTCAGACCAAAAACCTGCTGTAGTTCTTGATTCCTACCTCTGGGTTTTGCATGTGGTGTACAATGTGCCCTCTGCTTAGGATACTCTTCTTTCAGATTTTGCTTGCTCTCTCCACATTCACTAATATCTTTATTTAAATGTCCTCCTCAAAGAGGCTTTCCTTAGCTGTTCTATCTAAAATAGCCACAGTTACTTTGTTGCTTTATAGTGTTCTATTTTCTTTATATTATTTAATACTACCCAAAATATATTATGCATATATATTTATTTATTATCTATTTCCTTCAACAGTATAGGCTAGAGGCATTATTTTATTAATTGCTCTCATTTCCAGAGTCAAGAATAGTATCTGGTACAAGGTAAGAATTTGTTAAAAAAAAATGAATGATCTTGGCTTGGTGCCTGTAGCTCTGCAGCTAGGGTGCCAGCCACATACGCAAGGGCTGGTGGGTTCAAACCTGGCCTGGGCCTGCCAAACACCAGTGACAACTGCAACTAAAAAATAGCTGGGCGTTGTGGTGGGTGCCTATAGTCTCAGCTACTTGGGAGGCTGAGGCAAGAGAATTGCTTAAGCCCAAGAGTTGGAGATTGCTGTGAGCTGTGACGCTACGGCACTCTACCGAGGGCGGCATAATGAATGAGACTCTGTCTCAAAAAAAAAAAAAACAATAATCTTATGGCTGAAGTTTTAGCACCTTCCTCCATGAGCAACTTTTTTGATCTTTGGATGATGACTAATCTTCTATAAAAAAACAACAACCCACAATATATTTCAGATATCCTGAAAAGTACGACCTTTTACAAAAAAGGATACTACACATATGGTTTGTGTAAAGTACTTTTTCACTTAATATATTTAAACTGTTTTTCCATATCACATTTTTACATTGTTTTTAATGACTTCAGATCACTTCATCTGGAAGCACTCTTATTTATTTAACCAATCCCCTGTGAAGAGCTGTTAAGTTAGATCCCAAAGTACTTTGAGACAAAATCAACTATATCTCTTGTTCATTCAGTCAATGCCCTAAAGGTATTCCCCTCCTCAGTCTATCATTGATTAGCAAAGCACTGCTACCTCACTGTGCCCATCATGTCCTGTCGTTTCTCTCCCTTTATTCCTAGCCTTTCATTTCCCATGCTTCTGGAGCTTTTGCTTCATGATATATGTTGCTATATTCGGTACTCTTCTTAGATTATGTCCTCTATATCCTAGTTTTAGCATAAATCTGGCTCTTTCCTGAGGTCAAAACCTCTCCTACATCTTTCTGAGTGGAGCTTGTTTATAATCAATATGTGCTTACATGTATTTTGGGGTTAAGAGGTGGTACTGAAGTCATCATTATTTTCTAACCATTATTCCCCATAGTCTCTTATTAAACTCAGATTCCTATGAGGATCCTGGCATCTGCTCAGCTATCCTCAACTTCTCTTTATCTGTATCACCTATGAACTCACTATCTTTTGATCACTGAAGATGTTAACACCTGATTCATGGTCTCTTTCTCCAATTCAACCCTGACCATCATCTCTGCTAAAGTCAACATTACAAGAACAACATTCAACCAATATTGATTCCTTCATTCTTTGACCTTCTCTCAACTCTAAAAACTTTCTCAGCAAGCCTTTACCATAGTTATAACTTATTAACTTGCCATCAATTAAAACTGCCTCTGCTGAGTCCAGTAATTCAAACATCCCACTATTTCTGAGACCCAAAGCTTATCATTCACACTTGGTTGTTTCAACCATTCCTATTATTTCTGCCTGTTGGTCTCCTCCCATTAATTCAAAGTCATTGTTCTAGCAACCGGAATAAAGTGGTGAACAAGATCACCAAAACCTCTCTCCTAGTGGACATATGCCTTCCCAACTCTTTATCCCTTATACAAGCTGAGTTTCATGGTCCAGCATTCCAGTCATTCTCTTAACAATGCTCCTAAAAACATGCTCTTTTTGTTCTTGCCCCCAAGTCTGGCAAAATCACAATGGATGAATCCAAATTTACTTTTCCTGTGAATTACATAATAGTTGGGGCAACTTAATGTGGATAATACAGAAACAAAAACACAACAAGCAAACAAACACAGATCCAGTAAAGATCATAGTCACTAATGTTAAGTGGGTGTTGAACATTTTTGGACAAAGGTACTGCATGTCTCTAATCAGCCATTTTGCTCTCTTTTTCCCCCATCACTACTTACTCTTATAACAGATGGCCTTGCTTCCTACTTCAGAGAAAGCAGAGGCCATCAAAGAGAAATTGCCATTGCACTATGAAATTTACAAGTCTTTCATAATAATCATTTTCTCTTTTTACATAGAAAGAAGTGATCAGATTCTCTTAGACAAGGCCAGTCACTCCATTTGTGCTCCTTAGGAAACCTTTAGTAATGCTCACTCTTTTCATGCTTATTGGATAACCTACATTCTCTCCTTTCCATAACTGAACCATTTCTCAATTTACTCCAATCTGGCTTCCACCTTCTACCACTCTACGAAAACTGAAATCAACAAATTCTCCAGTGACTTCTTTGCTGCTAAATCCAGTGGATTTGTTGTAGTTCTTATTTTACATATTGCCTTTGCAGCATACAATGTGGCTGAATACTTACACACTTTAAACTGTTTTGTTGAAATAAAACATATGTATAACATATTTAAGTGTACAGCTCAATGGTTTTTAGTTTATTCACATAGCTGTGCAACTATCACTATAATTTTTCTTTGCCCCCCAAAAGAAAACCCATACTTAACAACTGTCACTCCCTATCCCCAGCCCTCTCTCCCAGCTCCAGACAGTCATGAAACTACTACTTGTCTCCATATATTTGCTTGGACCTTTCATATAAATAAAATAGTATGGTATGTGGTCTTTTGTGGCTGGATTCCTCCTTCCTCCCTTTTTTCCCTTCCCTACTTCTTTTCTCTTTCTCTCTTCCTCTCTCTCTCTCTTTTTTAGAAACAGTGTCTCACTCTGTTGCCCTAGATAGAGTGCCATAGCATCATAGTTCACAGCAACCTCAAACTCTTGGGCTCAATCAACCCTCCTGCCTTAGCCTCACAAGTAGCTGGGACCTCAGGCGTGCACCACCATGCCTAGTACAGTTTTCTATTTTTAGTAGAGATGGGATCTCACTTTTGCTGAGGCTGGCCTCAAACTCCTGAGCTCAGTCAATCCACATGCCTTGGCCTCCCAGAGTGCTAGGATTATAGGCATGAGCCACCAGGGTTAGCCTTGGCTGGCTTCTTTCATTCAGCAATGTTTTCAAGGTTCATCCATTTTGTAAACTGTATCAGTGCTTTATTCCTAATATTTCACATTTTCTTTATCATTCATCCCATGATAAACACTGTGCTCTTTCTACCTTTTGGCTATTATGAATAGTGCAATTATGAACAGGTCCATACAAGTTTCAGCATAGGTATGTGTTTTAATTGTTCTTGGGTATACAGCATATTTTGACATTTATAATGTGCACTTTTGTCCAAATTATTGAGGGAAAAATAAAGATTCATGTTATACACGGGTAGTATGTCTTCGGAGCAGAGGGCAGGGAGAGGGGTGAGGAGCTAAGCCGGCCTCCTAGGGCCACTGCGGCCTCCTGCCTAGGTCTACTGGAAGCACAGGATTCCTTTCTGGGAGAATCTGAGATCCAGTGGGACGGTGCCAGAGAGTGCCACTGCTGAGTACTGTGATCAGGAGAGAGGGCAGAGGCAGAACTGGCAAGGCAGGCCATGGATGCATAGAGGGGACTGGGAACCCAGCACAGGCCCCAGGGACCTGCATGGCTGCACCCAGGGCTGAGAGACCCCAGAAGCTCCTAACCCTGGCCAGGTATATGGCTGTCTTGGCCACAAGGAGGGATAGGTTCCCAGGAGAGGGGAAAGGAGAAGCATTTACGGAGAAGGGAAAAGAGAAGCATTTACAGAGCAGGCAGCCGTGGGAGGGTGGTGTGATGTGCATGTTTACCAGAGGGGCATTAGTCCTCCTTAGATGTGTCTCTTCTGGCCAAGAGCCAGCCACTTTCTTGAGGGGTACTTTCCTGAAAGTCTGGGCCAAAAATGCAGGTGTACAACATATATAGCAAAATGTAGTACCTAAAGGTGGGATTGCTGAACCATACTGTAACTCTATGTTTAACCTTTTAAGGAACTACCAGACTATTTCCCAAAGTAGCTGTACCATTTTATATTCCTAGCAGGAGCATATGAGGAACCTGTAAATATCATTATGTCGAGTTCTTTTTCTGGGACCTTTCTCAAAGGAAGACAGGAATATGGAAAAGTGGTGAACAGTACTAGTCATCAGGAAAATGTAAATCAAAACCATAAGAGACATAACCTCACTTCTCTTAGAATGGCTTTAATCAAAAGGACAAAAGATAAAAGTGCTGGCAAGGAAGCAGAGAAAAGAGTACTCATGCACACTGCTGGTTAGAATGGAAATTAGTACAGCTATTATGGAAAACAGTATGGAGATTCCTCAAAAAATTAAAAAAAGAACTACCATAAGAGACAGCAATTTTGCTGTGGGGTATATATCCAAAAGAAAGAAAATCAGTATACCAAAAGAGGTTATCTGTGCTTCCATGTTGACTGCGGCACTATTCACAATAGCCAAGATACAGAATCAACCTAACTGCTCATTAACTAATAAACAAAGAAAATATAGCGTATATGCACAGTAGAATACTATTTAGCCATTACAAAGAATAAAACTCTTCTTTGTGACATGGATGAAGCTGGAGGACATTGTGGTAAGTGAAATGAGTGAGGCATAGAAAGACAAATACTGCATGGTTTCACTCATAAGTGGAATTCAAAAAGGGTCATCTCATAAAGTAGAGAGTAGAATGGTAGCTAGCAGGGGCTGGAATGGTTGGGGGAGGGGCTTGGGGAGATCTTGGTCAAAGGATGCATATTTACAGTTATATCGGAGGAATACGTTCAGGAGACTATTGTATAACATGGTGACTACAGTTAATTACAATAGCATGTATTCTTGAAAAACGCTAAGAGAGTGGATGTTAAGTGTTCTCTCCACAAAAATGGTAATAATGTGAGGTATTATATTTGTTAACTAGCTAGATTTAATAATTCCACAATTTACATATACTTAAAAACATCATACTGTACATAATAAGTATGTATAATTTTATGTCAACTAATTAAAACAATAAATTTGAAAAAAGTTAGCTCTCTCTTTTTTTTTTAAGTTAGCTCTCTTTAGACACTGTACAGATACTGTCTCTGTTTTTGTAGCTCTCTCCTAGTCAGTACTCTGCTGTGCAAATTCTAGCCACCTTGGCCTCTCCAGTCTCCCAGATCTGTCTATTCAAGTCAGGGGACTTGTTTCCCTGAGGTTCTTGAGGTGTGTAGTCCAGAAATGTAATTGTAGGGCTATCCTCATTTGTTTCTCCTCCTTTGGGGATAAGTATCCCTTGTTGCTTGATATACAAGGTTTAAAAAAATAGGTCTTGCACATACTTTGTCTGTTTTTGCAGTTGCTTAAGGTGGGACGTTAAGTGCAAACCCTGTTACTCCATCTTGGTTGGAAGAAGAAGATCCTGATAGGATCTTGACTTGAATTTCAAAAACGTGCTTTAAGTAGGTATCCTGCTTTCTAATGGTTTTTGGGATTTGCCACTGGAGGTATTTAATCTTGCCTGAAAATGTTAATTATTTTGTTTAGGTCTTAGGAATATTTTTGGAAATATTCCTAAATCCATCCAAGATTTGCATTCTGGATGTGCTAAAATCCAACACATTTCACAGGAGACCCAGATTAAAGTTACAAGAAGAAATATGCTTACTATTCATGTAATGACAATCCACACTTTCAGTTTCTCAGGAAGAAAAAGGCCAAGATGTTTGTAAAGGGTAAAAAGATCTCAGTATTATTATTTTTTTCTTTTTTATTAAATCATAGCTGCATACATTGATATGATCATGGGGCATCATACACTAGCTTCACAGACCATTTGACACATTTTCATCACAATAGTTAACATAGCCTTCCTGGCATTTTCCAAGCTACCATGCCAAGACAATT
>CAUYPK010148360.1:0-28157 GCA_963574355.1 Loris lydekkerianus | reverse complement strand
ATTGAAGCAGCTTCAAAAATACACTACTGGGACCTGATCAAACTAAAAAGCTTCTGCACAGCCAAGAACACAGTAAGTAAAGCAAGCAGACAGCCCTCAGAATGGGAGAAAATATTTGCAGGTTATGTCTCTGACAAAGGTTTAATAACACAGAGAATTCAAATGTCTTAGCAAGAAAAGAACAAGTGATCCCATCTCAGGGTGGGCAAGGGACTTGAAGAGAAACTTTTCTGAAAGACAGGTGCACAGCCTACAGACACATGAAAAAATGCTTGTCATCTTCAATCATCAGACAAATGCAAATCAAAGCTACTTTGAGATATCATCATCTAACTCCAGTAAGATTAGCCCACATCACAAAATCCCAAGACCAGAGATGTTGGAGTGGATGTGGAGAAAAGGGAACACTTCTACACTGCTGGTGGGATTGCAAACTAATACGTTCCTTTTGGAAAGATGTTTGGAGAACACTTAGACATCTAAAAATAGACGTGCCATTTGATCCTACATTTCCTCTACTAGGTATATATTCAGAAGACCAGAAATCACATTATAACAAAGATATGTGTATCAGAATGTTTATTGCAGCCCAATTCATAATTGCTAAGTCATGGAAGAAGCCTAAGTGCCCATTGACCCACAAATGGATTAATAAATTGTGGTATATGTACACCATGGAATATTATGCAGCCTTAAAGAAAGATGGAGACTTTACCTCTTTCAAGTTTACACGGATGGAGCTGGAACATATTCTTCTTAGCAAAGTATCTCAAGAATGGAAGAAAAAGTATCCAATGTACTCAGCCCTACTATGAAACTAATTTATAGCTTTCATATAAAAGCTATAACCTAAATATAGCCCAGGAATATGGGGAAAGGGGAAAGGGAGGGGAGGGGAGGGGGGAGGAATAGTGGAGGGAGGGTAATTGGTGAGAACACACCTACAGTGCATCTTACAAGGGTACATGTGAAACTTACTAAATGTAGAATATGAATGTCTTAATACAATAACTAAGAAAATGACATGAAGGTTATGTTAACCAGTTTGATGAAAATATTTCAAAATGTATGTAAAACCAACACATTGTATCCCATGATTGCATTAATGCACACAGCTATGATTTAATTTTTTAAAAGGGGTGGGGGGACTAAAGATGGAGCTGAGGTCTCTCCATTCAGAGAATAGGGAGCGAAGGGAAGGGAGAGGGTCTCATGCCCCATCAAGGTTACAACACAGTAGGTAGATATAGCAGATGGAAAGGATAGACAACACTGGTATAAAAAATTAAACAGGGAAGGAGAGAGAGAGAGCAAGCAAGAGAGCACTAACTTTCTGCTACTTAAACATGTACAGGTAATGAAAAATTATCAAAGACAGAAATAATACAAAGTGATAAGTTTTTATTCAATAAAAGTATTGAAATCTGTGTAGTATCAGTAGAATTCTATGGTAGTTCTACAAGGAAAGGGGAAGCTCTGAGAACCAGAACTTTGCCGCCAGAGGACAGTTACTTGACTTGGACTGGAATGTGAAAAATACTTTATGCTCAAAGACATTGTTGGATGATTGTTATCTTCGTGGAAAATGAATGGGGAAGGCTTCCTGTGGATCCCTGCTGTTGGGTTGCTGGAGACCTTTTGAACTCTCCCAGTTGAGCAGTGATTGTGCTGCCTGGGATAATTGGATTGGAACTCTTGACCTGGGCTGTACACGTGGGGGCCCTGCAAGGTTGAGCCGTGGCTCTGTTGTACTGGGAGGGACTAATTTTCCTCCTACAGTTGATGCTGGTGGGGGGTGGGGTGTCTCAGGTACATGTATCTCTCCCTAGCTGAGATTTCACCCTAAATCCACAAATCATTAGAATTGGATAGAGGCTGGCTGAATACAAGACAGAGATGGCTAGCCCTATCACACCAATCAGGTCCTCAGAGTCTCTGGCTGCAGATCTGAAAGGGACCTCTGTAAAACTGCAGGGAAAAGTCACAATCACCAGTCCCAGCTCTTTGGTAAAGGGCTGGTTAACTATAATTCCTGGGCCCACAATCCAATCTCACTCTACCAGTTTTACTAGCCAAACTGCAGAAAATAATCATGAGGTGGAACCAGAGGAAGAACTCTGGCAACATGAGTAATCAGAATAGATCAACTCCCCCAAGGAATGACAAAGAAGATACATCAAAAGATTCCATTTATAAACAAATGACTGAAATAAAATTCAGAATATGGATGGCAAATAAAATTAGTAGAATGGAGGAAAAGATGGAAATAGAAATCCAAAGAGTTGATCAAAAGTTGTCTCAAGAAATCGATGAATTCAAAGACAAAATCACCAAGGATATGGACATAATGAGTAAAGAGATAATAGAGCTCAAGGAAATGAAAAAGTTACTTGAGGACCTTTGAAATATAGTAGAATCCCTCCATAACAGTGTTGAGCAGGCAGAAGAAAGGACATCTGAAATTGAAGACAAAGCTTTCAAACAATCCCAAGCCTTCAAAGAAGAGGAAACTGGAAAGCAAAAACTGGTCATTTCATGGGAGAGTTATGGGATATCTCCAAAATATCAAACATTCATCTTATAGGAATTCCTGAAGGAGAAGAGGATGGTTCTAAAAGCATAGATGCTCTACTCCAAGATATTACAAAGGAGAATTTACTAAGCATTGCAAGAGATACACAAATTCAGATAGCAGACAGTTTCAGAACCCCAGCAAGACTTAATCCTGATAAAACAGCTCCTAGACACATTGAAATTAACTTAGCCAAAGTTAATATGAAGAAGAAAATTCTACAAGCAGCCAGATGTAAGAAAAGCATTACCTAAAAACTAAGAAATATTAGAATGACTGCAGATGTCTGTCTCATCTGAAACCTTTCAAGCCAGAAAAAGATGATCATTGACCTTCAATCTCCTAAAACAAAACAGCTTTCAGCCCAGGATCCTGTATCCAGATATAGTGACTTTCATTTGTGATTGAGAAATAAAATACTTTACTGACATACTCATGTTTAGGAAATTTGCCATAACTAAACCAGCTGTCCAGGATATTCTCAGACCCATCTTCCATAATGACAAGTACAATGGTCTGCCACCAAAATAAACTCACCAGAAATTTGTGAACAAAACCAAAATTCCACAATGGTGAAAGGATTAAAAATATCTATCGGACGTTTGAAAAACAAGACAACCAGAACACTACCATGCTTATCAATTCTCTCAATTAATGTGAATGGCTTAAATTGTTCTCTAAAGAGGCACAGGTTAGCTGATTGTGTCCTTCACTTGACACCTGTGTCAGATATACGAAAACTCAGGCCAGATATCTGTTGCATACAAGAGACTTAACTGACCCTAAAGGATAAAAATAGACTCAGAGTGAAGGGATGGACATCTATAATACAGGCAAATGTGAATCAGAAAACGTCAAGGGTTGCAATTTTATTTGCAGAAACAATAGGATTTAAACTAACAAAGATAAGGAAAGATAAGGAAGGACACTAAATATTTGCAAGGGAAACACTCAACATAAAGAGATTTCAATAATTAACATTTATGCACCCTATCAGAATGCTCCTGAATTTATAAAACAAACTCTGACAGATATGAACATTTGATATCTTCCTGCACCATAATAGTTGGATATTTTAACACCCCTTTGGCAAGAAGAAACCAAAGAAATAATTGACTTACACTTGACCCTAGAATAAATGGACTTAACAGACTTCTACAGAACATTTCATCCTAATAAAACTAGATACACATTTTTCTCACCAGCTCACTGATAATCCTCCAAAACCAATCATATCTTAGGACACAAGCAAATTTAAAAAATAGAAATTATTCCTGTATCTTCTCAGACCATCATAGAATAAAAGTAGAGCTCAACAGCATCAAGAATTGTCATATTTAAACAAAGTCATAGAAACGAAATAAACTATGCTGAATGATAGCTGTGTCAAAGATTAAGAAGGGAATCACCAAATTTCTGGAACAAAATGATAATGACACAAACTATCAAAACCTGTGGGATACTGCAAAGGCAGTCATAATAGTGAAATCTATAGCGTTGCAAGCCTTCATCAAGAGAATGGAAAGAGAGGAAGTCAATAACTTAATGGATCATATGAAGTAACTTGAAAAGGAAGAATATTCCAACCCCAAACCCAGTAGAGGAAAATAAATAACCAAAATTAGAGCAGAATTAAATGAAATTGAAAACAAAAGAATCATTCAGAAGATCAAAGAATCAAAAAGTTGGTTTTTTGAAAAGATTAACAAAATTGATAAACCTTTTTCTGGCCTCACCAGAAATAGAAAAGTAAAATCTTTACTATCATCAGTCATAAATGATAAAGGAGAAATAACAACAGATACCACAAAAATTCAAAAAGTCTTCAATGATTACTACAAAAAACTCTATTCTTTGAAATATGAAAATCTGGAGGAAATGGATCAATACCTGGAAGAACACCACCACCACCTTTCTAGACTCAGCCAGATCAACTAGAAATTTTGAATAGACCTATACCAAGTACTGAAATAGCATCAACTATACAAACTCTCCTAAAAAAGAAAAGTCCAGGACCAGAGGGCTTCACATGAGAATTTTACCAAACCTTCAAAGAGAAACTAATACCTCTATTACATCACCTTTTCCAAGACATAGAAAAAGAAGAAATTCTCCCTAATGTATTCTACAAGAAAAAAAAATCCACTTAGATAATGCCATAGATTGTGTCCTTCACTTGACACCTGTGTCAGAGCATTGCACTCATGGAGAAAGAAATGTAATTCTAGCACTATTTTACTTGGCACTAAACAAAATCAACATTTTTGAACCTACTAGCAGGTTACTAGCAGAAAGTAGTAACTGTTTCTAGCAAACAGACTCTGTGCGAGGTGCAGTACTCGTATGTCCAGGAAATGCACAGATGGGAAACATCTGTTTGTTTACTTGGCACTAAACAAAATCAACCTTTTTGAACCTACTAGCAGACAGTAGTAACAGTAGTAACTGTTACTAGCAAACAGAGTCTGTGCAAGGTGCAGTACTTGTATGTCCAGGAAATGCACAGATGGAAACATCTTTTTTCATGAGCACTGAGAAGAGGTTTTGGAAAGCCTTCTATGATGAAAAAGATTGGGAAGTTCCTCCCACGGGCTTCCTTGTGCCCTGTCCTTCTCAATTCCTTTCATCTTTATATAGTAAAGCTCCATGAGGTAACATGACAACAAACAGTTCTATATAATAGAATTCTTCCAAAAGACTGAGACTCATCTGAAGGCAGCCTACTCATGCCATTGTTCTCAGCTATTTCCTTAGGAGAATGGAACTGCAGCTTAGACTACAGGGCTTTGCTTTGCTGTAAAGATCGCCTCCTACACACTCTCTGTGTACCTCTCTTCTTTGAGCCACCATTTATTTAAAAGACAGACTTTTCTCCTAAATTCACACCATGAACAACACTTTCTCAATGTACCAGGTGTTTCACATAGACTTTATTCTTCTCTTGTTCTTAGTGTGGTTGAAGAAAAAAAATATGAAGTTCTGTTTGTGGGATATTCACAAATATAAGAGTCAATATTCAAATGAGAATATTGTGTAGGGATGAAGACAGAGGCATTGTATAAATAGTAAAGAAACAAGAAGAGCTTGCTTTATAAAATGGGATTATATTATGCCATTTATTTCAACCATTTTGCAATAAACATGCTACATGCTACATACTTAATGCAGAAGAATCTATAATTACCATAAGGAAAAAATCATCTAAATTAAAAGCAGATGATGAGATGAATATTTGAGTCATTAATAGAAACCAATTAGCTTCCTCACTTAACAAGCAAGGTTTCCTGCAGTACTATCCAGAGTGGAAAGGGAATGTGACCACATTGTAATAAATGCAACTAGCTATTCCCATTGGTAAGGTAAGTTGAAAACAATGAAGAAACTAACTTATATCAACACTATGCTGAAGTTATTTCACAGGGAAATGGGAGCTACTAAACTCTGGTGGTAAAGAGCCCTGGCTGACACCAGGCTATTTACGGCTGTGTTCCTCCTTTCCTTTGCCCACTGCACACTTGGGTTTCACTATCTTGCAGTTTAACATGGGGAATAATAATTAAACCCACACAGGGTGGCCATGATGAGGACATGAATAGCATTCATTAAACATTAGCTGTGCTATTACTTTTTCAGCACTTCACTGAAGACACAGAGTAATTGACTCAGGAGAGATTGTTGCTGCCACTCGGTTCTAACTGGATGGCCACAATAAATTGTATCGTATTTTGTTAGCTGTTGTAAGATAGGTAAGCAAGTAATTTTGAAAATCAATATGCTGCCATTTTACCCCTGCATTCCTGGTATCAAAACCTAGATGACTGCTTAGATACAATAGTGGGAGGACTTACATGAGGTTATATGTGATCTTCACTTTGTCACATTGAAAATGACTTATATGTTATATTATTGTGTCATCTTCCAATGATCTAATCCAGTACATAATGTGAGAGTCTGAGTTATATGCAGTAGTGTGCTGAAGCCAGACTGTATGAAGAACAAATTGTTAAATATTCAGGAACTTTTCAAGGCACATATTAAACCACTGATGGCTTGAAATCAACCAGGAGTATTTATTTATACCGCAGAAATTGACAGATGCTACAAATTGGAATTTTTTTTTCTACATTGCCAATTTATTACCACCCCCCTGAGCATGTGTGTCCCATACAACAGGTGAAAGAAAGTGAGGAGCCTTCAAAGGTAATAGCTTATTCTTTCCAAAGGATGGTTCTATCCTACCTAAATAATCTTTTCGCCAATTCCGTGACAGTGGCAGAGTAGTAATATTATTCACTTTTATGTATTAGAAAACTGAAACGATGCAAAGTAACACAGAAATTAACCCCATAACTCCTATAAAAGAAAAATTAGGACTAAACCCCAAGTGTTTAGAACACTGTCTCTATCGTGATTTGGAGTCACAGCATCTCAGGATTTCATCTGTGGCTACTTGGGACTCTCAATTAATTTTAAGAGGTAATTTCTAAATAGGAAGAAAGAAGGAGGGAGGGGGAGAGAGAGGGAAGGAAAGGAAGGAAGGAAGGAAAGGAAGGAAGGAAGGAAAGAAAGAAGGAAGGAAGGATCCAAATTAAATACAAATCACATATCATTTTGTCAGGAGGGTAGAAGATGAGGAAAAAAGTGAAGACATGGCAAAGGTCTCCTGTAGATATGAATATTTAATTTTCAACATGATTTGAGGCCTGTGCCTTTGGGGTCTGTACTATGATTTGGCTATCATTTAAATTGCCCCCACTCAGATGTTGACATTTGGTCCTCAGTGTGGTGGTGCTGGGAGGTGTCTGGATCATGGGAAAGGATCCTCATGAAGGGCTTGGTGTGTGCTCAGGTAGTGAGAGAGCTGTGTCTCTCTCTACACTGAATTAGTTCTCCTTGGAATGCTCCCCAGGAGTGGCTTGTCAAAAATCCAAGACATTCCCAGGTTTTGCCTTCTTTGCCCTTGTCCACTTCCCCTCTGACCCTTCTCTACTACATTTTGATCTAGCTCATGGTCTCACTGGAATCCCGGCAGATGCTGGTGCCATACTCCTTATAGGTCAATGCCCATAGAATTGCCAGCGAGACAACCTTCTTTTAGTTATTAATTACCTCATCTTAGATATTCTGTTATAGCGCCAGAAAATTGACTAAGACATGATGGAAAGAGGATAATAAAGAAATGGAACATATACATGTTTCCCTGGGGAAAGTTTCATTATAATTAGGAATCCTGAACAGACATATCAAATGCTTAAGCATGGTTTACCTACCTCCCCCATAAAAGCAATTTTTGTTTGTGCATCTACACGTTAAGGGTGTCATCCTGGAAGGAGGGAATTTTGAGTTGTGTCTGACAGATGTCAGCTAAACCTGAACTGCTGAGGAGGGAAGGAGAGGATATCCACACCTGGAATGCTAAGATGGCTAAGCGACTTCCTTCCCCAGGTAGCTCCAGCTTCCTGGATATTTCTGTAGATAAGGGAAGCTCCTAGGGGCAGGGAAAGGAAACTCAAACCACACAATTTCATTATACCCTTTCCAGTCTTATAGAAGGATAAAGGTTGATAATTAACCACAAAATAGATTTGTTAAAAGAAAAAAACAAACCCAGTAAAAACAATTTAAGGAGGTTTATTCTGAGCCAAGATGAGTTACCACGGCCAGGAGATCCATCTTAGGAGGTCTTGAGTAAGTGATGCTGAGGCAACCAGTTTGGTTTTATGCATTTTTAGGGAGACAGAAATTATAGGTAAAATCATAAATCAATGCATGGAAGGTACCCAGGCAGGAGGGGACTTACAAGTCATAGGTGGGCTTTGGGAATTCTATGGTTGGCAATGGGTTAAAAGAGTGAAGCTTTGTCTAAAGAATTGGAATTAGCAAGAAAAAGCCATCAGTCATGAGATGTTATACTAGAGTCAGACTGGAAAGTAAGCCACATTATAGATTCAAATTAAAGTGATCTGTGAAGCATACTGACGGCCTGTAGGAGTGACTTCACCTTTCTTTGCATGGCCTTCATTCCTGTTTGCAATTTAGTATCTAATTGTGCAAAGGTTCTGTTTCATCAGTCTTAAGAGCTCTATTTAACAGGAATGGGGTATAACAGGGTGTGTCCAACCTTCCTTCCTTTCTTGGCTGGGAACTCAATTTTAAGGTTTTTCTGAGATTCCCCTTGGTGAACAGGGGGTCCATTCAATTGGTGGAGGTGGGAATTTTATTTTTAGCTTAGAGATTGAAGTCTGGGCTTTTTTTTTTTCCTTTCCAACACTGTCCTTACTTAATTTTGGCATTCTGGTGGACAAATCACTCTATCAGGCATGAGAATATCAGAGATCACTTTCTGTTGTTCCCCCTCAGGCTACACGACATCTTTTGCACCCCAATTTACTGACACCTAACAGACAGATATCCAGACTCTTAACCAAAGGGATGAAGGTAGGGCTTCTTACTCACAAAAATAGCTCTTCATTTTATAAAAGGATTTTTCTCAAGAGGCATTTCTTAAGTCCTCATTGTATTTCAGGTACTGTAGACATAATGCTGAATAAAACAGGGTTCATTGCCCTCTGAGATCTCTGAGTATACCTGAGGAGACCGAGGTATCCTGGCATAATTACAGTCACCCCAGCTGTTATAATTGAAAGAAGTGCAAACATTTCAGGATTAAGGTCAGAACAATTAAGTGTTGCAGGTATTGGGCACAAAGTGGAAATGAACAAGTTCACCAGATAAAAAGGGATAGCTAGCTTTCCTCAAGGATGACAGAAAAGAAATGTGTGTATTTAAAAAAAAAAAAAAAAAATCAATGTGTTGCCATGGTTTCCTCTGCAACCATGGTGTTTCAGCCTAGAAGACCACTTAGGTATAATGACCAAAGGACTTGTGTGAGACAAGCAGTAATCCTTTATGTCACAGGTGAGAAATTTGTCATTGTTATTGCAATTGGAGTCAGAAAAACCAGAGATTCTGGGGACAGAAAGATTAAGGGCAGGGAATAGGAAGTCACTGAACATTTTTAGCAAGAGCAGTAGTGGCATGTGCTGATTTGCAATTTGTGGGTTTTTCTTAAAGATTATTTTAGAGATGATATAGAGGGTAGATTGATGGGTAGGGTCATTGTTACATTTAAAATTTAATTTTTATTTACAGAAGTCTTCTGCGCATAGAGCAAGCCCTTATCTTGTTGCATGCTGCAAATGGGACGTACCTCTGACATGGAAGGGAAGCCCAGCATGGCACAGGCTGTCTACCCTAATGTTTTAATGCCTTGTTTCTCCAGTTTTCAGATGCACAAAGCATTTTTGCTTAAAGAAACTGCTTTAACTCTAAATCTGATCATCGATTCTGTGCCACCCATATTGTATTTTCAAAGTATCAAAACAATTGCTCCAAACGATTCAGATACATAAATTCTCTGTCATTATTCGTCCATTTCCCCACCAAAAATCTCTACAGGTTCTTTGAAACCTTCTGGTGGCTCCCATTTTAGTCTGCTTTGATACATGTTTCCATAAATTAAATACTCTCTGGATCACCTGCAAAACCAGGATGGAATTCACTTTATTCCCTAAGTTAAGCAAGGAGAGCCTGTGAGGAAATCTCTCAGAATGAGGGCAACAATACATAGGATAGGCCCTGGGTGTTTTTCCAAATAATGTCTGAACTGAATTTAGAGTTTGCTTCTTATGGCTAGCATAATGTTCAGTTAATAATTTTCAATTTTATTTTTCCTTTTTTTTTTTTCTCTTTTAAAAAAATTTCAGTAGATTTAGGGAGTACAAGTTGAATGTCATTATATGTATACACTGTAAGGGTGGTGAGGTCTGGCTTTCAGTCTACCCATCACCTGAATAGTGTACATTTTACCCCATAGGTAATTTTTCATCCCTCACCTCTCCCACATAGGCCTCTCTTAAATCCATTTTATCACTGTGTGTCCTTGTGTAGCCATAGCTTAGCTCTCACTTATAAGTGAGAACATGTGGCAATAATTTTCAAAGTTAGAAGACATAAAATAATTAAAGAAAATTGCTTCTAAAGGTACTGTGAAGGGCTGAAGACATAATCATCTGAGTTAGTACTCTGGAGCTCCTGGTGATAAAACCAGGGTCATGGCAGGCAGTTATTTTTACCCTTATGTTTTGTTTTATTTTACTTTTTTTTTAATTTACGTAATTCTGATTTTATTTATTTATTTATGTGTTTGTTTATTTATTTATTTATTTTAGAGACAGAGTCTCACTTTATCAGCCCCAGTGGAGTGCTGTGGCCTCACAGCTTATAGCAATCTCCAACTCCTAGGCTTAGGCAATTCTCTTGCCTCAGCCTGATAAGTAGCTGGGACTACAGGCGCCCATCATAACACCTGGCTATTTTTTCTTGCAGTTTGGCCAGGGCCAGGTTTGAACCCGCCACCCTCAGTATATGGGACCAGCGCCCTACCCATTGAGCCACAGGTGCCACCCCTACCTTTGTGTTTTAAATCATCTTAACTTAGAAGTCCATCATTATTATGACCCCAATTCTACTCTGCTAGCGTAATATAGGCATCTATGGTCACTATTTGTCATTTGTTATATAGATGGAAAAGAAGCCATACTCCGTTTAAAGAGTTTTATTCTGAGCCAAATTTGAGGAACATAGCCTGGAGCCTCACCAAGAAGCCTTGAGTAAGTGGATTCCTGATAGTGGGATGGTATTATACATTTCAGGGAGAGAAAATGAAATACTTAGAAATTAAGAAATTAAGAAAGAGGAATTACAGGTAAATTCATAAATCAATACCTGGAGGATGTACATTGGTTTGGCCCCCAAAAGTGGGGCATCTCAAATGGGGGCCCACAGGTTATAAGTGGTTTTAAAGATTCTTTAGCTGACAATTGCCTGGAAGAGTTAGGCTCTGTCTAATAGACCAAAAGTCAGCAAAAAGGAATGCTTGAGTTAAGACAAACATTTGTTAATCAGAGACAAACTACAGGACATATGCCCAGACTCAAAGGGTTTGTTGTGTATATTGAGGACCGGCAGTTATGTTTTCCATAGCCTTAGACCTATCAATTAGTCACAAAGGACATCTCTAAGAAGGGGAGGGGGCAGGATGAGGCATGAATGATCTCTTTTCTGATGGCTAGCAACTCAGTTATAGGGATCCCTTTGGCCAAGAGGGGGTCCAGTCAATTCCCACTCCACTTGTGGGGAGGCTTAAGATTTTATTTTAGCTCATAGTTATTTTTAAAAGAGATGAGATTTTTGTAATTTTCTTTATAGAGGTCCTTTACCTCTTTTGTCAGACATATTCCTAAGTATTTCATTTTCTTTGAAGCTACTGTCAAAGAAATTATAACCTTGATTAGCTTCTCATCTTGGCTGTTATTGACATATACAAAGGCTACTGATTTTTGGACATTGATTTTATATCCTGAGATCTTACTGTATTTTTTTTTTTATTATTACTTCCGGAAGTCTTGTTGAGTCATTGGGGTTCTCTAAGAATAAGATCATATCATGGGCAAAGCGGGAGAGTTTGACCTCCTCTGCATCCATTTGGACGTCCTTTGTTTCCTTCTCTTGCCTGATGGTGTTGGCTAGAACTTCCAGCACTGTGCTGAATAGTTGTGGTGAAGAGGACAACCTTGTCTGGTTCCAGTTCTATGTGAAAAAGCTTTTAATTTTATTCTGCTGAGTATAATATTCACTGTGAGTTTGTCGTAGATGGCTTTGATCAGTTCAAGAAATGTGCCACCTATGCCTATATTCTTCAGTATTTAAATAGAAAAGGATGCTGAATTTTATCGAATGCTTTTTCTGCATCTATTGAGAGTATCATATGATCTTTGTTTTTGCTTCTGTTGATATTGTGAATTATGTTTATGGACTTGCATATGGTAAACCAGCCTTGCATTCCTGGGATGAAACCCACTTGATCATGGGTTATATGATCATGGGTTATGTGTGGAGGCACAGGGGAGCGGAGAGAGGGAAGGAGGGAGAAGGGTAGGGGGGTACGGTATTTGGCACACCTCTTGGGGGAGGAAAACATTTATAAGAAGGACTTTGCCTGACAAATGCAATTAGTGTAACCTGATTCTTTGTACCCTTAGTGAATCCCCAACAATAAAAGAGAGAGAGAGAGAGATGAGAGACTTTAGAAAACTCAACTTCAAATTTCTCGAACCAAAGAATCCAGGAAAAGCCTGGTGCAATGGCTCATGCCTGTATCCTAGCACTCTCAGAGGCTGAAGCAGGAGGACTACTTGAGTTTGAGAGTTTAAGATCAGACTAAGCAAGAGTGAAACCCCAATCTCTACTAAAAATAGAAAAATTAGCCAAGTGTGGTGGCAGACACCCGTAGTTATAGCTACTTGGGAGGGTGAGGCAAGAGGATCACTTGAACCCAGGAGGTTGAGGTTGCTGTGAGAGCTATGACACCACTGTACTTTACCCAGGATGACAGAGTGAGACTCTGTCTCAGAAAAAAAAAAAAAAAAAGCAGGAAAATTATTCTCTGCCTGCCATTTGCAAATAACCAGGAAAACCATGATGCAAGTCAGAGAGCTGGAAAATCAGGTCACCCTACTGCTTTTTTTTTTTTTTTTCACATTTGTGGTTGACGGATCTTGTGTTTCCTTAGCCAAGCAAGAGGAGAAAAGTGTCTGATAATGGCAAATTACCTAGGACTGGTTCAGACTGGTCACTGATGAAAATGTTTCAGCCATTGGCTTTTGAAAAACGTCTATCTAGCTGAAAGGCTACTTGTATTCATAATGTCATTTCAGTCACAGTTTTATCACAGTTCAATGGACCTGAGGTTGTGACTAATTCCTGTAAGACCCAAAGACAAGCAGGCTGTTACTGTGTAGGAACTCAGAAAGCTCTGTCCAGAAGTCAGGTGGATAGGTTTGAAAATTGTAAGTCAATGGCACTGAGGTGGGTGGTGGGGGGAAAAGTAGTCTGATCTACAAAATTGTCCAAATAATCTTCTCAAAACACAATTTTGGTCTTTCTTAATGAGTCAAGACTGAATTCTCTACCCCAGAACCTAATCCCTTTGATTTACAGCTCCCCCTGACCTCTCAGAACCCCTCTCTTGCTCTGTCTGCTGGCAACTGTCTCACTAGATGGCACCCTACAGTCTGCCTACTCCTTTATTTTTACTGCCCATGTTTTACATTTTTGCTTCTGTTGCCTCTCCCTAAACTAAGATACTTTCTTAGTCTTCTCCATTAAATGAAATCCTCAATTCCTTCAAAACCCCGAGGTCAAACTCACCTTACCAAATTTATCTCATCTATTTCTGGTACCCATGAAGGTATTATGGTAACACCTGGTAATACGCTGAACTCTTTGCCATGCACTAATTTCCCTTTCATTCATAGGTCATAGGACCTTCAAACTGAAGGGATCCTAGAAATCATTTACAGAAGGGGGTGAGGATGCTTTCCCAGTGTCAGTGTCAGAAAAGTCAGACTTTCTCAATGACACAAACAGCACTGAGACGGAGTGACATCATGAGATGACGTCACAATAATCAAAGAACAGTTCACTATGCCCATTACAGTTCAGAGTTGAATGTGAATCTCAGAAAAAAAGGATTCAATGTAATTTTTATGTGACTTCTCCCCATTCTGCAGGATAGGTATACTTCAGAGTGTCACATTGTCCACCCTCTTCCAGAGCAGAGAGCATGTGTGATGCTTTGGAAAATTTTCATAGTGGTTTTATGTAAATTTAGGCTTCCTCTTCCACTTTCTGGTAGTAACCATTTAATTCTCATAGCAAACATTTATCATTTTTATGCTTGAATTAGCCTGTAACTATACTATTATTTATAATTTTTTATATAGTTAATATTTTATGATTTTTGGACTGTTAAATTGCAATGATAGGATCTGACATTGCTTTCATTGTATCCCATTGTCTGGCATGATGCTTTGAATAGTAGATACTCAAGAAATAGTGAAAGAATGAATAAATGAACAAATATTAATGAGGGATATTTTTTCCAGCTTAAATGCAATGCCTCCAAAACAGAGACTTAATGTTTGTTAGTTTAAAGTAGGTCAGTTAAAACCAAATCAGAGTTTTTAAACAAAATTAACTAGAACAAGAGTCACAAGTTTAAATGTTACAGATGCAAGCAAGAAACATAAATGTAAAAAGCTAGATGTGCAAAATGCTACCTAGCAGTGCAAGCACCATGGTTAGTAGATATAGGTATGTGTTAATGATGAAAAGATTTCTAAGCCTACTTTTGCTTGGCTGTAAGAGTTGGGATAGACAAAATGGTGTTGATTTTATAAAAAAACAAACAAAAAATCTCCAAGATAATTGTATATGACTTTCACTGTAGTATCTAACTACATCAGGTCTTTGGGAATATATAATTCAATATATAACTTTCACAATAAATTTTCCCCATTACCAGAACATGATTTTATAGCTTTTGGGTGCTCTAAATGGAAAAGGAAATTGATTTGAAACTTCTGGTATTAAAATGATGAGACTCCCAAATTAAAAAATAAGCAGGTCAGGTGTCATTAATGTCATTATTTTGCAGTAGGTTGGTTTCATCTCAGCAATTATTCTGTAACTTGGGTCAGTTGTTGTAAGACAAAGAATTTTCTAAGGACATTAAACCAAAGGAGATATTATCACAGAGAAGATGTTGTAATTTCATGTAATATGACTCTCACTCCTTCTAAATTTTAATAATAATAATTTTTTTTCTTTTTTAGTTTTGAAATGTACCATTGTATTATGCAAATTAGGTGAGGTCTCACCAAATACCCTCCCTCCACCCAGCCTCTCCGCTCTCCTCCCCTCTTCCTCCTCTTCCCTCTTTCTTTCTGGACTGTAGTTATGTTTTATCATTAGTATGAATGTGTAGGTGATTATATGTTGGTTTCATAGTAGTATTTTGTACACTGGATACTTTTTCTTCCATCTTGAGATACTTTACTAAGAAGAATATGTTCCAACTCCATCCAGGTAAACATAAAAGATGTAAAATCTCCATTTTTTATGGCTGCATAGTATTCCATGGTATACATATACCATAATTTGTTAATCCATTCATAAGTTGATGGGCAATTAGGCTACTGCCATGACTTGGTAATTATGAATTGGGCTGCAATGAACATTCTGGTGCAAATGTCTTTGTTATAAAATGATTTTGATCATTTGGGTATTTATACCTAGTAGAGGAACTACAGGGTCAAAGGTATGTCTACTTATAGTTCCTTGAGTATTCTCCAAACTGCTTTCCAAAAAGGCCATATTAGTTTGCATTCCCACCAGCAGTGTAGAAATGTTCAATTCTCTCCGCATCCACGCCAACATCTGTAGTTTGGGGATTTTGTGATGTGAGTTAATCTTACTGGAGTTAGGTGATATCTCAATGTTAATCTTACTGGAGTTAGGTGAAATCTCATTTCTCTGATGATTAAGGATGATGAGTATTTTTTCACAATTATTTTTGATGACATTAAGAAGTCGATATTTACATACAAGCATAAAAGTGCAAGTTTGTTAAAATGCATTCAAGAATATTCTGCTTCCACTCATTCAGACAAGGCAGTATTGTTTTAAGTGTTAAAGTTTTTAGATAGGCTTGGTGCCTGCAGCTCAGTGGCTAGGACACCAGCCACATGCACTAGAGCTGGTGAGTTTGAATCCAGCCTGGGCCTACCAAACAACAATGACAACTTCAACTAAAATACAGCCAGGTGTTGTAGCGGATGCCTGTAGTCCCATTTACTTGGGAGGCTGAGGGAAGAGAATCACTTAAGCCCAAGAGTTTGAGGTTGCTATGAGCTGCGACATCATGGCACTCTACCCAGGGTGACATAAAAAAAAAACAAAAACCCAAAACAACCGTTTTTAGATAGTGCAAGGCAGTAAGATACTATTTCTCTAATAATCTGTCTACCACATGATCTTTTCCCCACATTACTTACATTACTTAACTAATTCTTGAGATATTTTTCTTTCTCTCTCTCTCTCTCTCTCTTTTTTTTTGAGACAGAGTCTTTCTATGTTACCCTCAGTAGAGTGCTGTGACGTCACAACTCACAGCAACCTTAAACTCTTGTGCTCAAGCTATTCTCTTGCCTCAGACTCCCTTGTAGCTGGGGCTACAGGTACCTGCCACAACACCCAGCTATTTTTGTTTGTTTGAATTTGGCAAGTTCAGGCCAGGATTGAACCCACCAGCCCCAGTGCATGTGGCCAGCACCTTAACCACTGAGCTATCGGCACCAAGCCAAGATATTTTTCTTAATAGCCTTCTTTTGTCCATGAATTTCCTCAACAGACATTATTTATTTTCAAGTCCAAAATATGAATGGACCAGGATGAACACAAGGGCAATCTTTTGTTCCTTCTTCTTTTTTTTTTTTTTTTATCATGAAGAAATGTATTTATCTTTTTATTTCCAAGATTAAGTTTAAAGAAAACGTTACTTGATTCCTTTTGGCAATACTTGAGAACTGGTAAAAGTTTCACTCTAAAAACATAAGATGGAAAACAGTGTTAAAAAAAAAAAAAAAAAAAAAAAAGGGTGCGGGGGAGTTGGAAAACATTAAAGTTTGATTTTCCAAAAGGATGTATTGTGAAAGAGGACATGGAGCATTCAACACGGGGACAAGAAACAGTAACAAAGATACCCATCAAACCAACAAGGATGATATCATCAAAAAGTAGCAAGCAGCAAGAATTTAAGTCATTACTTAAAAAAAAACAAAACAGGAACAAGAATTATGGATGTAAAATGGAGCTTGAAGAGGAAAATGGAAGAAATTAAGAAAATTAACTAATTGCAGTTTTTACTTTAAAGTGAGATAGAAAAGAAATCTGTTTTTAGATCTTGATTCTATGTATTTTATAAACTGAACCAGATGCTACAAAGAACCAGTCAGCTAAAACTATTAGGGAAAAATAATCCTCTTTCCTCCTGAAAACGTTGCTCATCCAATTTAAGAACTTGGTTCTATTTTGACATTGTATCAATATTTAAGGTAATGTAGAACAACAGATAAAATTTGAGGACAAATTTGAGCTATCCCAAGCGTGAATGTTCTGGGTCTGACTTTGGCCAAAAGGATCTTGATGTTACTCTGCTTTAGGTTTGGGTTTGGAAGACATAGGCATTTTGTGACTTTAGATCTATTTCTCTGAACACAAATGTTTATGGTTTTCCCATTTTCCTCCTTCATTTTAGGCTGACAGAAATGGCTATGCTTCATTTTGAGTGGGTCTTCACTTATTTTTAAAACTCCTAGAGAGAAACATAAAAGTGAACCTAAATATAGAAACTCTTTACACAGACCACCCAGCCCCTTCCCCCACAGTGAGCCTGTGTTCATCCTGATGATCCAGGAGCGTCCCAGGTCTTCCAGAAAGCAGTCAACCACTTTGGTACTTACTTTCTAATTTGCAACGTGGGAGAAAAAACAAATTTTGGAGGAAATAAGAAATTTTTTTCCAGCTCCTGACATGAGGATATTAATGAGGTTCTACTCCCAGCGTCTGGCATTGAGAAACAAGGAAATCATTCCACACCTGGGGAAGTCTTGGGACATGGCCCCAATACCTAAGGATTGAGTACAATAGTCTCAGGTAGAGATCTGCAAAACTCAAAACCTGTTATTACCTTCCATCTACCCCACATCAAAGACAATGTTTAAAAATGAATCTCAGCCCAGTTTCTACTGAAAAAAGGTGGTAGTTAGTGAAGGCTGTTTTAACTTAGAGGAATTTTCAGCACATAAAAAAAATTTTTGGCTGTGTTATGAAAAGTGAGAGTGGCTGTTAACATTTTTTCTCTAAATACATCCCAAATTATGTTTAAGGTTTCCTTTTTTCCTGTGTTCATCAAAATGATCTTGATTTGGTAGGTGTGCTCCCAACAGCATTTGGCAATGTGCATGAGTCTTTCATCTCTGTTACAGCCTTCTCACTGTAATCACCAAAATGGACCATTAGCAGACACTCTGTTTATGGCTACAAAAACAAAAATAAATAAATGAAATCAACCTGTCAGTACCTGGTACATCCTCATCCCAGTTTTGTACTGCTGTCTTTGCTTACAAAGATCTCTTGAGCACAACATCCAAGGGCCCTTCCTGGCTAGGGAAGAACTCCCCTTTAGCTTTTCTCCTGTCAAACAACTGGCATAGCATTTAGTCTACTCTGCTGTCCACTCATCTCAGATTTTCCAGAAGAGTCTCAGAGTTAAACACTGTGCTCTCCTATTGCCCTAGGATTTTGAAGGTGATGTGGCACTCCCAGGATACTTCTTGAACCAAAATATCCACATGAGTAATGGAAATGTTGGGTATAGACACTGCTTTTTCACCAGTGTTCACAATTGGCTTTGCCTATGGCAATCAAGGCCATCCCACAGCATCTGGTGCCCCAGAGCATCAAGCTTTAGACAAAGATTTTATCTTTATAAAAATGGACATGACCCAGCCATTTCTATGGTGGATTCAGGTATTGGCCATTAAAGGAAGAATTCCATCCTGCTTATAGCCAGTCACAAATATTCTCTGAGTCCAGAGGATGGTAAAATACCTTTTTACTTTCTACCTTCTTCATTGAGTCTCTTTTCACACATGCAGAGGCCTTTTCAGGGAGGCAGCCATCAGTCTCTCTCCCTTGCTTTCCCTTGTTCCTTCTTTCATCTACATTCTGTTCACCCTTAGGACCCTTTTATTAACTGGCTCTGTGTCTAAGTCCTAGAAATCCCATCCCTGGTCTCATCCAAAGAGGAGATGGTGAGATCTTACCTTCTTCTGGGAAGGAGACCTGCTCTGATGCAAAACACAGGTGCATTATTCTGCTAGAAAAATTTCTTCTGGGCAAGGTGAGAAAGCATGAGAATAGCTCTATAGGGAGCAAAGGGGATAGAAAAGTCCAGTAAAGGCAGGATTTAGGGAGACAACTTTTACTGTAGCCCACAAAATTTAATAACTTATATCCCAACTATTATTTAGTTTAAAGAATCAATTGAATTCCATCTTTACCTCCTTGAGTAAGAACGAGCGTTTCTGTTGGAATTGATTTCTAATTTTATGTCATAGTGGTCTGAGAAGATACATGGCAAATTTTCTAGTTTTTTAAATTTGTTGAGACATGGTCTTGTGACCTAGGAAGTTCTTAGAGAACGTTCTGTGAGCTGATAAGAAGAATATATATTCAGTCATTTTGGGGTAGAACATTCTGTAAATGTTTGTTAGGCCCATTTGTTCTAAAGTTCTATTTAAGTCCATTGTTTCTTTGCTTGTTTTCTGTTTGGAGGATCTGCCCTGTTCTGTCAGTGGGGTGCTGAAATCCCCAGTGATTATGGTGTGGCTGCTTATCATTTTGTTTAGATCAAGTAGAATATGCTTGTGAATCTGGGTATTCCTACATGAAGTGCAGAGCTCTGGGGTTGGAGGCTAAAGCCCTGAGCAAGGCAGTGACCACAGTCTAACAGGAGCCCTTGGTATGAGGGGCCCAACCTGGATGTTTCTTAAACCCAAGGTGGATATAATCAAATCCCTTAGTGAAGGGACAACCATGCTTGTTGCCAGTAATTGTAGAGAACTGAGTTTGAGAATTAGAAGGTTTGGGTACCTTGTTTGAAGAGAGAGTTGGTGCTGATGGGTTTCCTGCAATCCAAGCTTAAAAACAAGGGTTGTGTATGTGACTCTGTGATACAGCCCCTTCCTGGCTGAGTCTCTAGGTACATGGGAAATAAGAAGCAAAGCATCAAAATTGCATGTCATCTGATACTTCACTGTAGAGCTGTTGAAGAAACCATCCTCCTCATGACTGGGAGGCTCAGAGCTGAGGATGGTGAGCCACCCAATCGTGGTGATCCCCAAGCAGCTCTCTGCCCAGACACTAGAAACACACTGGGGACAGAGGGTCATGGCAGGGCAGGGTGCAGGATGAAATATGCACCTTGAACTTTCTTTCCATTTATTCAGACTTTTTAAAAAATGCTATGGACAGTGTATTTGGCATTTGAAAGGTTAATTCCCCCTGTTGCTGAGGATTTGAGCAAAGCTCAAATGCATGGGCATTTTTTTGCACAAAGCCACAAGAGCAACAATGAAGCCATGACAAAGCAGACTGAAGAGTTTGAAGGATTCTCTTAGCGGTGGGTGCATTGACTAGTTTTGCTTGTACTTTGACCTCAGATGGTCTCAAGCTGAGCACCCACCTCCTCTTGGCTCCTCCGTAGTGCCAAATCCAAAGTATGTACTTTGGATGGTATGGTCACCCTGCCCCACATCTGGCCTGCAGCACACACATCCTCTATAGTCAAGCCTTCCTTTTGCCCTTTGTAAGATTTTACCTCTCTAGAAAAGTCTACTTATCCTCATAACTCTCGTGTTTAGTGATTTCTTTTCATTTTTTCTTGTCTCTATTACTTATTTTGTTTTGTTTCCATAGACACATAAAGCAGGAAGACACTATAGGGATTATCTAGTTGAACACCCACATCTTACAGATGAGAAAACTGAGGCCTGGAGAGATTAAACTATGTTTTGTTTCTAATGAGCCAAGGAAAATAAAAAAGGATCCTCAAAAAAAGACCTGGCTCCTCTCAGAGGAGAGCTGGCTACGTTTCCGAGACTTTACGTCAATGGAGTTTTTCAGGGTGGCAGACCATTCCTGCATCTGCTGAAGTCCAACAACACAGGTCATTCGGAGAGTGTCTGTTCTCTCTCAGGAATAGGCCAACTCTGCCTCTGACCTTTTCAGACTCTTGGCATGGTCTTAGCAAGGATCTTGCTCCTTTCCTCAGATGCCTGGTAATCTTGCCGTCACTAGAATGTTCTCGCTCCAGCTTGACCCCACTCTCCACCTCTAACGCCAGTAGCCTCTAATGCCAGTCTCCGGCCATGGAATTTGCCTGCTGGCCCAGAAGTAGGACACCTCATTTAAGTGTCTTTGGTGCTTCCAGGTATCTGATGCAGGCGTCTGTCGCCAGACTGCATCTGGACCAGTCCCAGGGGAGTCTCAGTGCTTTGCTCCCAGTTCCACAGGGGTAGAGAAATGACCCGTCCACACCTGCACATGGCTCCTACCAAGATATGACATGCTGAGGAAGATGTGTGCAGATTTCAGGGCTGATGAACAAGAGGTTGCCAGAGAGTTCCTGCTGGACCTCTGTGGCTGCTCTTTAGAGGGAATAAGTGAGACAAGTTCAAGTGGCCTTAGAACAATAGAACGTCAGTGCTGAGCAGGAAGAGGTCATCTAGATGAGTCTACCAGGGATCAGATTTAATGTTCTTCCACATCACCTTGGGAGACTATTAAAAATTCAGATTCCTAGGCTCTACCCAGAGAGATTATGATTTATTTCATCCACAGTAAAGCCAAGGAAAAGGACTTATTAATAAGCACAAGGAATTCTGATTCAGAACCCCTCAAAGATGCACCCTTCCCAATGCTGCAGATAAGAAAGCTGAGGTCCTGTCCACAGAGTCCACTGCCGGTTGGTCCTTCATCTGGGTGATGGAGGCTGTGGCTCCCCAGCCTGTTAAGAGAGAGACTCTGACTGACCCTACACCTCTGCAAGGCCTGGTTCTCCTTTTGTTTCTGGGACTCTTCCTGCTCTATCTGCTGCTTGGCTCCATGAGAGGTGGGCTGTGCTCCCAGAAGGGTACCCAAAGGAAAACACAAGAAGAAACACCCAGAAGGAGGGCAGCACAGAAAGGGAACAGAATGAGTAGTGAAGACAGCTTCAACTGCTTCACAATTCTGCAAACGAAAATCAATGAGGCAAAACATCCTGTCAGTCATGTTGAAAAACAGCCATCAGCCACCTGCCAACGAGGTAGACGTGTGGCCAGACCCTCACCTAATGCGATGCCACGTGGATGTCTGCTCCAGCTGCTCCCCCTAGCTGGCCTTCCTCCTCCTCCATTCTTATCTTCCCCTTTTCTTCCTTATTTTACTTCCTATGGAAGACAAGAGAAACCAAGTTGGAAGGAGAGATTAATGCAAGGTTGACTTCTTTCCGCAGTTTACCACCATGACATTATGCAAACACAAGTGTGCAAATGTGTCACCTAGTTCCTACTGCTCATGAGGAATGATGCAACAGAGCACAGTCCTGCCTTCCTGGCATCACTCGTATTTTCTTTTCTTAAAAAGACACCAATGATCGGGGATTACATATGCAAAAAGAGCAAAGGAAAAGGCATTAACAGTTTTCTAGCAGAAATGCCTTTTGTAAGTGCTTTAATTTTTCAGTTGAAGTTCCTCTTAAAAATTAAAATAGCCATCTTACTCTTTTGTGCCTAGTGTGCAATTTCAAATCATTTCCTCTTGCAATTTTATCAGTGCTTGCCAAGACCTCACAGTTGAGAGGATGTTTTATGCCTCTAGTATAAGTTTTGTTCCACTCACAGATATTAATCACCAAATGCCAAGAAGGAGTAGATACAGGGGACAAAACAACCAGCATAAATCACATTTTAAGGCCCTCAGATAAGAGCAAAGTCAACATCTCCATGTACCACCTCAAATCCCTTTTGGAATTAAATGGTGGTATAAATCTCAAGTTATAAATAAATAAGACATTTCTGCACTATGTTATACTAACATCATAAAAACAAACCACTTGTTTCCTCTCCTGAGTATGCCTGAATATGAATCAGAAGAAAAAACAGTTAAACACAAAAATTCGCTAAATGAAAGTGAATGTTAACCAGGAATCTAAACTCACTCAATGCAGTGCTCATCACATACTGTGGCTACTTAGTAGCACAAATCACACTGTGATAAAAATGCTCAGGACCAATGATTCTCTTCCAGTTTGTTGGATAATATTTCACGTGTATATTTATTTAAAATGTTAAAGTTAGAAGGCCATTATTCCTTCCATAAGATATTTGGTTAAGAGAAAAGAATGACACAAGTTTGATGATAAAATATGAGAAGTGGAAAACTCTACCCGTACACACATCTGATACTCAGTTCTCAATATGTGCCAGAAAGGGATCTGAACTATCCTACTGTTATAGTGGGTGTATGTGTCATAGAAGATCACACAGAAATGCTGAGCAAACGTTGAAGGAATGAAACTTAGCTAGTAACATTCATTATCTGTACCTACCAAAAACACACATATAAGACATGCCTAACCACAAGATACCTCTAGATTTTATAAAAAATATTGGGGGGGGGGGAGAAATGAAGTGCTTATTATCATACTTAAATATTGAAAGCTATTTTGTTGCAGCTTTGTAGGAGCTATTATTTTATTCATAAAAAATGAAGTATACTATTTATAAAACCAACACAAAAGTCAAAACCTGTAGATGCAGCAATATCCCAACAATTCTGGGCAAAAGGTTTAAAATCACATGGCTGAAAAGAAATCTATTCACATCAATAAATATAAACTGCAACAAATTTACTGATGAATACAATCTTACATCTTTTATGGGATACTATATATGCAGATAAGAATCCTGCTTTTCCAAAAATGCTAATGCCTAAAAAGCCAGTCATAATATAAAACATATATAAATGGATTCTTATATTGCACTCAGGGCAAGTAAATACATCAATAAAAATTGAAAGAAGCAAGCCGCAAGATATGATAAATTTGAAGTTAATTTATAGAGATAGAGAAGAAATACATATAAACAAAAAATAATGGACAGTTTTAAACTAAATAATAAAGTTCAAAAAATTCCAGTATACCAGCATACCAAAAAATTCCAGTATACCAGCATACCAAAAAATCCAGTATACCAAAAAATTCCAGCATGCTTGGGCATGCTGCAAAACCAAATATTTCTCTGACTGTGAGTAAACAATAAGAAACAAGGGAAAACATTATGAATTCTAATAGAAACTGCTTTGACCCTGTTGTTACTGTAATACCTCTATTGGTTTTATATCATAGCTTATATTGAGGCAGATTTATATCTAAGATGTTAATGAAATAATCCAAAATTTACTTCTCATCAGCTGTGTGTCTGGGCTTATTATTTTGTTGTTTAGCACACAAATCAGTAAACCCTTGGTGTCACCTAAATACTACGTGTCACACAGAGAGGGGCAGCATCACTATTATCCAGTTTTCTGCCACCCCTTGAAACTTGAGGGGCTTGGCCCTACAATTCTGATAAGAGCCCACTGGATGTAGGGAAACTATTTCTATTTGGGGAAAGGGAGCAGTGATATGTGTCATAAGCTAACAAATTCAATATATTTATGGAACTATCAACTATGATAATGGTTGAGATATTAAGGATGTGTTTTGTGAATGATTTTAATTGCCTCTTTAGCAATTAAAGGCTCTTGACTATCCAGGGGCAAGTAAAACAACTTTTTAAGCCAAATACCCAAAGATTATGCTAATACATCACAACTGGTTGATTTGCAGACCAGAAGGAAAAGAGGGCCATGATTGGCCATTTCCTTAGGGCAGTGTCATACCTGGAAACAGAAAGCTCTGGCAGAAGTGACTGTGAGGAGACCCTCTAAGTGACACAGAGAGAGGCAGGGTGGTCAGGGGTGAGTAACAGCGTACTGAATACTGCTTAGGAGCAAAAGGACCCAATAGCAATCATTACCAAGCCTGCCATAATTAGACCATTATTGCTCTGAGACGTGGCTGTGCTGAACTTCTGAGGGTTTCATTGAACTGTTATGGCCTCAGGCCACCTTTATGTGAAGCAGGCAGATGACTGTGATGCAGATTGCTACCAGGGAATTTCCAAAGCACTAATCACAAAAGCAAAAATTCATTGGGGGAACACAATTTTGTCTGTGCTCCGTCAGCCCATAATCTAATACAATCTATGTCTATATCTGAGTTTATAGCTATAAATTGAGCACAGTGACGTTTGAACATAAATTGAGTAGTGATTGATACTTATATTCCCAGGGGCCAATTATAATGAAATGGCATATTCCATTTAGACTTTCCTGTCTCAAAAGACAAGGAAATGCACACAGTAGAAAGCTTCCCATTAAAACTGAATTACAAAATTTAAAAGATTTATTTATTCACCTTTAGGTGTCTGGGTAAACATGGCCATCATAAGTGCATTTCCTAAGTACTCTGGATGATGGACTCCTTTACATAAAATACTGTGCAGACTGATTTGGATTATGTGGAAATATTCTCTCCTTTTTATAAATGACTTATCCTCCTTCACCTTTTTTAACTCCCCGTACACCGTGAGTATACATTTTGAAGCACAATGTTTGAACTCTTCACAAATTTTTTTTTAAAATCTTTTCCTTAAATCACAGCTCTTTTCCTGTTGTAGTCTCTCCTCTTGCTTTCTCTCTCCTTTTCCTTTTGGAAGCTGTATCCACAGTGAAGACAAAATGTTGACCTGGTGAACTTTCTTTGTTATGATTCACCATGTGCACGCTGCCTCCCTGAGAAGACAATGTCCACTGTGAGCTACATTCTCCAGGCCACGTCCTGCTGCTCTCTGAATTCTAATCCTAGAATTTGAGCCAGAAAGCAACATAGGGAGAAAGCAGAAAAGAAAGGTCAAGAGAGCTGGAGTACAGCCATTCTGACCATACCAAACCCTGACCGCCCTACACAAGGAAGTCGCCAGCAAGTCACCAGCCCAGGACCACTGAGGCTAGATGAATTATCAAGCCGGAAGCCCCACACACTCCTTGCCCTTACCTTTCGGTGACAGCAATTTATGATTAACCTTTGTGGCCTGACCTCAAGACAACACTGGTCATATGGGGATTTTGAACATTTAAAAATATTACCATTGTCCCATTGGGGGGGTCCACTCCTGCTCAGGAAAGGATCCCTCCTCAATCTGTGGAGTTGACTCTATCTCAGTAAAACTTTCCTGTAGCTAGCTGGCTTGCTCTCAAATTTGTTACCACATGAAAGGAAGAACTTACTTGGAAAGTTCAGGGGAATTTCCTCTCTTCATTGGGACACCCCTGCATACAAATCATCTGGCCCACCCTTCTGATTTTACAGGTGAGTAAATTATGGTACCAAGATGTTGAATGACTTTTTTCCACGTGACACTGTGGCCAGCAGCAGTAAGGGTACATATCATTTCTCCCAGCTCCAGGCTAGTGCCTGCACCATTACATTACCAAAACATGCTTCCCCTCCACTTCCTTTTCCATTGATTGTAATGTACATTTAAGGCTATATTTGCTTGTTTGGAAAGAAGGAAGAAAAGTGGGTGGTGGGAGGGGAGTTAGAAGGATACTGCTTGTCTGTGTTCTGTAACATGACGGTGCATGAACATTTCAAATATAATAATTATGTCTCCTCAAAAAAAGCCCCCAATAAACACAAGGCATTACTAAGAATCAGGTAGATTTTGCTTAATCACAGGATGAATTAACATCCAGATATTGAACACAGAGTGCATAAATGCACGCATTTGAAAATAGTCTCTTTTCCTTCCTGAACACCCAGATTATACAGGTACAGAATTTAAACATCTTCTCCAGTCTTCCTGTGGCCATCATTAGGAACATTTCCAGAAATATTCTAAATATGTAAATGGAATTTCTTTTTCAGAAAATACAGAAAAGGTGTCTATCATGGAGTTTTCTTCAAATCCAAAACAATCTACAGATGAGTGCAGGCTGTCCTGTTCCCTATTCTGTGAGCCCAGACACCAGCACAACTGTCTAGTTAACTATGTCTCAAGAGTTCTGCCTCAACTCCTCCTTCCCCCATGATCACAAAGAGCTTGCCACCTTCTTCACCTCCTGGCAAGAAGGAAGCATTAGCTGGTGGGGTGGCTCACGTCTGTAATCCCAGCACTCTGGGAGTCTGAGGTGGAAGGATTCCCTAAGCTCAGGAGTTTTAGACCAGCCTGAGCAGGAGTGAGACCCCATCTCTACTAAAAATAGAAAGATTATCCAGGCATTGTTGCAGGTGCCTGTAGTCCCAGCTGCTTAGGAGGCTGAGGCAAGAGGATCACTTGAGCCTAATAGTTTGAGGTTGCTGTGAGCTATGATGCCATGGCACTCTACCAAGGGTGACAGAGTGAGGCTCTGTCTCAAAAAAAAAAAAAAAAAAACAAAGAAAGAAAGAAAGAATGCAACATTGCTAGGAAGGATGCAGGATAATGTCAATTGTGAACTTCCTGAACAAGCTCATCAAAACCCTCCTATGTAGATAACAAACTCCCTGCAATTTACACATAATGAAAGAGCCAGCCCTAGCCCAAATTATAACCTGGCAAGAGTTGCTTCTAGAACATTCTATGCCCTCTCCACCTTGGTAATTTGATGACTTTTGTTACTCCACTATCAGAGAGCAACATTTTAAGAGTCCATGAAGTTTCTTCAGTTTGATGAGCCATCATAAATAAAAGCCAGTGGTCCAGTTCGAAGCATCCTTATATGAAAGAAATTCTGAATAGCGGTTTGGACCCTTCACCTTTGGGCCCTGTATCCTTAAAAAAGGTTAGAGGCAGTTAAATCAGGTCGAGGTCCGATATCACTGGCTCATTAACCAAGAATCTAACTATTATTCTTCACTGTCCTCCATAGCACCAATGACGGGTAAGATTCCCAAAACTGGGACAACCTAAGACAGGATATGGAGAGGCTG